>PVJN01007360.1:0-70213 GCA_004026805.1 Lasiurus borealis | reverse complement strand
CCTTCCCTTCTCCTTTCCCCCTTCCCTGTGACAGGCAGGCAGACACAGCCCAACTCCACAGTAGAAGTGGTAGCCCCCTCTCCCCTGCCACACACCGTAAATCTTCTGGATGCCCTGGAGATCATCCTGAGGCAGCTTGAAGTTGTGTGTCTCCATGTACTGGTAGAAGGGTGCCATGATGGCGCTGGGGTCATTGGAGTGCTCCAATCCCAGGGCATGGCCCAGCTCGTGCACAGCCACCAGGAAGAGGTCATTGCCTGTGGAGAGGGGGATGGGGAGGTGCCCAGGGCACCCACTTAGATATCAGACTGTCAATCCATTAGGTTAGAAAACACCCATAGACTTTGTGCTAGGCCCCGTGCCGGGCACTGGATCACACCCTGCCTTCCACAACTCTCAACAGAGTGGGGGATAGGGTGGGAGAAACAAAATAAGTAAAACTTGTGTTCCAGGTGCTTTAATAGATGTCTATAGGGTTGAGTGAGGATATAAAGAAGGAAGAGTCATTTAAACTTGAAGGAAGGTGTTCCATGAAGAATGAGTTGAGTGTTGAAAGGTAAGAAGTTAGGAGAATGGATTCAAGGGGTAGGAGAGGAAGATGGGTGGAGATGGCATTCCTGGCAGAGGGAAAGCTATAAACAAGATCCAGGGACAAGCAGTTTCATTCCACTTGGCTCTGGAACAAAGCACGAGGGGAGGGCCAGAGAGCGATGAGGTCAGCCAGGCTGGCAGCAGGCTGTGATGCCATGCAAAGGAATTTGGATTGGCTTCTTGGCCAGTGGGGGGTTTTAGCAGGAGTGGGGGTGGTGACACAATGACATCACTCTGGCTGTGGGTTGGAGGAAGGTTTAGAGGGCGGTGAGACCAGAGACAGCGGGATCAGAGGGGTCAGTTCGGAAGCTATACAAGGGCCCAGGTGGGAGATGAAAAGGGCCCGAGCCAAAGTGGAGGTAGTGGGACAGGCAGAGGGGAGTCCTAGAGGGTAGGTTGGAGGTCAGGAGACCCAGGGGCAGGCCGGGCTCTGATCGTGTGGCAGCTCTTAGTACAGCAATACCTCAGATCTAAATTGATCTATCATCAAAATCAAAGATAGGAATTCAAATTTGAAAAACAAGGTCCAGGTGCTGAAAGTGGGGCAAGGGGTATGAAGCTGAGGCAACCACATAGCATAGTGGTCTTGAGCACATTCCTGTGAGTGGAGCAGATCACATTAATAACCAGCTCTACCCCGACCACCTGTGGGAACTTGGCCAGAAGGACTACCCCTGAGCCTCCTTTCTCATTTATAGATGGGGAAACCATCCTACCTTCCAGGGCTGGGTGAGCGCATAGTTGCTCTTGTTACTATACATAAGATAGGGAGGATTGGTGCCTGGAATAAGCCCATTGACCAGAAGGGAAGCACAAGGCCATTGGGGTTCCAGCAAACAGACTCTCTTAAAACCAACTCCTCTGATCAGGCCTGGGACAGGGAAAGGCCTGATTTGGGAGGGATTAAATAACCCTAACTTTGTGAAATAAATGCAGGGGACGACGAGTTGGGCAGACTGTTGTTTCAATAGTCCTGACTCCTCTCTGTCCAGTTACAGAGTCCTGCTTCCCTTGATCTCTGGCATTGGAATGCCCTTGAGCCCTGCCTCTTACTGCCCAGCTTTAAGGCATGTTGCAGTCCATTCCTGCCACTTGGGGAGGCTGCCAGGAGCCCAGAAGGTTGTCAGAAAACATAGTGTCCACTGTGGCCCCTGTGTCACTGGCAAAGATATCCTACTCCAATGCAGCCTGGGAGGGTCAGATGGGGTTGAGGATTGTCTCTGGCTTTTCTGGCTAAAGTCTTGGGGAAAGAGAAGAACCCCATGGGGTGGACCCAGACACATGCATGCCTGCTGCTCTGCTGACACCACTAGTTTTTTTGTGTGTGTTTTTGTTTTTTTTGTTTTGTTTTGTTTTGTTTTGTTTTTTTTTCAGCAAAGGGGGCATGGGCAAGATCAGCACAAGGTTGGCCAAAAGCCTGGGGCTGCCTTCTGCTGGGGAAGGGCAAGCTGGCATGAGGAGGCCAGGCCGCCCCCAGTTCCTTCCTCAGGTCCTCGTCCCTCTGGCATCAGGAAAGGGTGAGC
Source organism: Lasiurus borealis (assembly GCA_004026805.1). Taxonomy (NCBI): domain Eukaryota; kingdom Metazoa; phylum Chordata; class Mammalia; order Chiroptera; family Vespertilionidae; genus Lasiurus; species Lasiurus borealis. The sequence continues at coordinate 68,099 of PVJN01007360.1, read as the reverse complement.
TCATCTCTGAGCTCCATCCCAAACAAAGAGCGGAAGGCAGCTCTGCTTCCTGGGGTCCAGTCTTGGCTCTGCTCCCAGCCTGCTCTTCCACCTGCGACAAGCTGTTCGGGCCACTGTCTCCTGACCAGGCTCTTCCTCGGGGGCATCCACAAGGATCTCCGCTGGAAACCAGGGCCTGCAGGGCTCCAAGCTCCTGACCAGACTAAACCTTTGTCCTTAGCCTGTGTCTGTTACTGTGTGAGCCTCCGTGCCTGGGTCTCTGTAGACAACAAGAGTGAGTCCTTGAAGGAAAGAGCCTGTGGGTTTGATCCAGGGACCAAAAGGCAGAGAACGAGGGAACCGGCATCTTACTGCACAGAAACCCAAGAAATCTGCCCTGAGGAGATGAAAGGAGAGGGAACAGGAGGGGGAGAACTCCCTGGAGCATGTAATGTGGAAAAGCAGAGGTATGGAGAAGACTCTGCTGGTCAGAATGGCAGTTCCTGGGAGCCAGACTGCCATGAATCCCTGCACTGCCATGTCCTAGCAGGGTGTCAGGTTAAATCTCTTCCTTGGTAAAATGAAGGGAATAATGGTACCATCATAAGAACTGAGGTGAAGATTAATGAGGCAAAATACGAAAGCACTCATATAGGCTCCCGTCACAAAACTATGACTGTTAATTAGCAAGGTCACATTGAGCTGTGTGTGAGGACCAGCATCCCCAGTAGGGAATACTCCTGTGGTCTGGGAGCTCGAAGCCTTGGGCCTCTTAGCAAGTATATACCTTGCCTATGCCTCATTTCCTTCTCTTAGGGCCTCCAAATTTGGCGAGCTCATTTGATTTATCCCTCCAACCCTCAAAAGTTTACAGAATTTCCCTTTGCCTCTATTCTTTTGCCAGTGCTATCTCCTCCACCTGGAATAGCCTTATTTCTTCAAAGTTCTAGCTCAATGCCATATCTTATGGGTTTCTCCCACTCGCAGTGAATTCTGCCTCCTCTGCACTCTGCCAGTGGTTTATCTGGACTATCGCTATGGCACTGACCACTTTTCATTCTCCATGATAGTATCTAGCACACACTCTCATTCATCCTCGGACTGTGAGCTCCTTGAGAGCAAGCTTTATGTCTGACAGGGCTTGGTGACAGCAGTCAGGAGAGGACAATGCCAAAAGTTCAATATATTTTTCAGGTGTGGTCCTTGGACCACCTGCAGCAGGATCACCTGGGGTGATTTTTAAAAATTCAGAGTCCTGGGTTCACACCTGGCTGTGCCACTAACCAACTGTGTGAATTTCTTAACCACATGGAACTTTACTTTCACCTACAAAATGGAGATTATGATCCCTGCTGAGTCTAGCTCCAAAGGTGGGGAAGAGTCACTGAAATAATTGCAAAAGATTCAACCCTGTGAATTGCTGGTCTGGATGACTCTTCCTGTCTTGTTACCTTCCCTTGGGCTGGGCTCCCTCCCTCCCCAGCAGAGCTTAGTGAATTCTGCTGACTTCACTACTTGACTCACTGGAAAGAGTTGAGGACAGAAAGTACCTGGAAGCAGTCCCCAAGACCAGCTTAAGGCGTGGTGGGCTAGATTACCTTTCACCCAGACTCCAACGAGCTGGAGAATCAGGGTCACCTTTACCATCCAGAGGTTCTCCAGAGCAGTGGTTGCCAACCGGTGGTCCGCGGACCACTGGTGGTCCATGGGGTCCGAAAGGTTGGCCACTGCTGCTCCGGAGAGCCTTTTAAACACACAAGTGGAGGAGATTATGATTCAGGAGTTTTGAGTTATAGTTTAGGCAACTCCCCCCCCCCCACCACCACCACCGTTTTTTAAAGTTCCCCAGGTAAACTTTTTAAAGGTTGGGTCAGGCTGACACACCTGAGCCAATCAGTCAACCTTAACATCACTAAAAGTGGAACAACCTGCATCACATGCTTCCCAATGTGATGGATTAGGAAGGACCAGCACCACCTAGGAAGTATTCTTGTCAAAAAACGGAACCTGAATCTGGTCTGTTGATCTAATTAATATTCAGGAAATATGGGAAGAAAGACAAATTAAAAGTAAACCTGAATCTCGTCAAGCCAAATGACTATACTCAGGAGAAGTGACCCAGTTTCTTTAATATATATGGTTGTTGGGACACAGGAAAAGGAAGCAGGGTGACTGTTTTAAATTAAAAGGGCCTTAGGAGACACATCAGTCTTCTATGATGTATGCATGGTGTTTGGATCCTGATGCGAGCAAACAACTATAAAAAAAAACATTTCTGAAGTAACTTGAGAAAATGAACACAAACTGAGTATTTGATTTTAAGAAATTATTAATTTTGTTGGGTTTGATATTGATTTTTGTGGTTGTGTAAAAAGTAATCAGAGGTACAGATATATACCTAAGTATTTACAGGTGAAATGATTATGCCTGGGATTTTCTTTAAAATACCTTAGCCAAGTCCTGCCTGCATGGTTGAGTATCAGTCTATGAATCAGGAGGTCAGGGTTCGATTTCTGGAGAGGGCACATGCCCGGGTGGTGAACTTGGTCCCCAGTGGAGGGTGTACAGGAGGCAGCCCATCAATGATTCTCTCTCATCATGGATGTTTCTATCTCTCTCTCTCCATCTCCCTCCCTCTCTGAAATTAAAAACAAAACAAAACAAAAAAAACCTCAGCCAAAAAATAAAAGTGTGTGAGCGGAGAAGGTAGATAAAATAGGAATGACTAATGTTGATAATTGTTGTTGCAGGATAATTGGTGCCTGGGGGTTCATATTGTCATTCTCTCTACTTTTTGAATTTGAAATTTTCCATATTGGAAATTTAGAGAAGAAATCAGTAAACAAAAGTTCCCAGGAGAACGCTGCTCCCTCCCTCCCTGAGTGTATGTGGGAATTAAACAGGATAATATACCGGTGCTCAACAAATCTTGGTTCCTATCTTTCCCTTTCAAAAGCCATCCTAGGATAGTTGGTGCCTTTCTAGCTTGCCAGCAAGCTATTACTGTGGTTATGAGAGGCATCTGGATAGTTCATGCTTCGTTTTCCAGAGCATAGAAAAGCCCTGACGCTTGTCCAAAGAAGACATTGGCTACCTTGGAATTTCTATCAGAACCAGCAGTCATTCATCAGGATGGGGTGGGACAGACAGGAAGGTGCTGGGATGGTCCAACTCCTTCCCACCCACACCACAGCAATGCTTAGGCTTTTAAAATTGAGTCTAAGGTCTCCAACAGCAAGGAGTAGATCTGGGAAATGCAAACCCCAGAGCTGGGAAAGGGAGGGCAGAGAAGGAGTGTCTTCCTGGTACTTCCTGGAAAACAACCTTTTAGGATTTCTTTATCTCTAACAGGGCTATCACTTAAAATCTCATAAGCTGGCATGTAACTGGAGCTAAAAATGTTCGTTTTCTTCTCTTCACACCTTATCAGTTAGCACAGACCACCATTCCTTGACATGGATCCAAGAATAAGAATGAGATAAAGAACAGGAGTTCTGAAAGTCAGGAAACCACATGTAGGAGAGAAAGGAAGGGACACTGGGACAGAGGAAATGGAACGAGGTAGGAAAGAGGATGCAAGTTCGAAGAAGGCAGGGGGCAAAGAGAAATTGGATTTATAATTTTGCCTGAGCTGAGCTTTGGCCAAACTACCTCCTGAATCACCCTTTGAAGGATGAGCCAAGAGTTGATGATCCCTGATCCATGCAAAGATAGATACAAATTTTTCTCAAGGAGGTCATCCCCATTTACAAACACTAGGCATAACCTCTGAGGAAATGGGTTTTAAAGTCTGCTCTCAGCTTGAGCTTTGCCAAGGAAAAGGAATGCCCAGTGGTTCCCAAACTTGCCTACGTGTAAGCATGAGAATCTCCAGGGGGAGGGCCTGGAATCCATATTTATGACAAAAGACCTGGTTGAGTCTTATGATCAGGCAAGTTAAGGATACTCTGGGGTTGGAGACAGTGTTTCTTGAGGTGATGGAACCCCTGCATCAAAAGGTAGTTTATCAGCCGAGAATGGTTTGGCTCAGTGGATAGAGTGTCGGCCTGCGGACTGAAAGGTCCCGGGTTCGATTCTGGTCGGGGGGCATGTACCTTGCTGTGGGCACATCTCCAGTAGGGGGCGTGCAGGAGGCAGCTGATCGATGTCTCTCTCATTGATGTTTCTGACTTTCTATCCCTCTCCCTTCCTTTCTGTGAAAAATCAATAAAATATATTAAAAAAAAAGAATATTTCTTAAAAAAAAAAAAAAGGTAGTTTATCAGACTAAAATGCAGATCCCAGGCCCACAATCAGAGAATCAGAATAGCAAAAGGTTAGAGGCCTGGAGCCTGCAGTCTGCATTCTTTAAAAAAGGTTTCTTGGTGATTTGGGTGTGCTATGAAGCCATAATGCTCAGGGTCAAAACCTTATTTCATCATTCACCAACATGGGACCTTGGGTAGGTAACCTAATATTTCTCTATATACCGTATTTTCTGGCGTATAAAATGACTGGGCGTATAAGACAACCCCCAACTTTTCTAGTTAAAATATAGAGTTTGGGGATATACTTGTCTTATAAGAGGACACCCAGTGTATAAGACGACCCCCGACTTTTGAGAAGATTTTCCTGGGTTAAAAAGTCGTCTTATATGCCAGAAAATACGGTAGTTTACCTATCTGTAAAATGGGGGTAGTAATATATATAGACTATGTAAAAAGCACTTGACAGGGCCTTAGAATATTAAACATACTAGCTGTCTATTACAATCTATAATAGAATAGAATAGGATCCTCTGTCCCTATCTCCCCTAGACCCTTTCTACTGCATTTTCTTGGCATTTCTGCTATATCTTCCAGTACAGGCTGCCTGTGACAGGGTAATTTAGATAAATATCTGTCTCTCTGACTTGATCCTGGACTTCCAGAGGGCAGAGACCATGTCTTTTTTTTTTTTTTTTAATGTTTGGGTCCCCCGGGTTGTGTATCATGTTTCATTAAAGTTGGAAGGGACCTCAGAGATAATCTAATCCAGTCCCTCATTTTACAGATAAGGAGAGTGGGGGTGAACTAATTGCCCCTAGAGACATAGCCAGGTGGTTGAACTATGGCACTGCCACTTATCTACCACCTATGACACTTGAATCCCAAATTCTTCATTTAAAAATGATTTATACTTGCCTACTTACTAAACATGTGCCTTATGAGTAAATATAGATGAGGGACTCTTTTGCAACCTGAAGAGTATTGTTACTGTTGCTGTACAGTAGGAACTCTGGATCCATGTAATATTCATTATATCATAGTGATGAAGAGCAAGTTATCCAAGGATGTTAGTAATTCACCAGTGAGGTTGACATAAGGGAGTGAGCCAGTCACGCCATCCCATCAGATAGCCTTTGAAGCTCTCATCAGTCAGGCCAGAGCCTACCACTTTCAGACCCCACATTCAGCTTTAATTATTTTTTAACCCTTTTCCCCAGCCTCTGATTCATTACTTTTATCTTCTTATTCATGCTCCAACTCCTCCCTTCTGACTCAGCCCAGTTAGACCATTTACTAAGTGATCTCCATGGCCTTGACCCTGGTGGAACACATGTTGAATATTATGAGGGGCAGGTTCTTAGTTCTTGGACAAGAAGCTCTAGAAACTAAGAACTCATCTCATCTATGGTAGCCTCCAAGTTCTTCCCCAGGGCTTCTGAGAAACCCAGGATTGATCCCCTGTTCCCTCATTGCCTTACCATCATGGTTGGCGTTTCCTAATGTCCAGGGCTCATCTGAATCAAAGTGAGTATCTCCTCCAATTCCAGGGCCAGGGAAATAGGCATGAGCCAGGAATCCTCCTTCCCCATCAAATGGGGAACTGTCTCCATGGAAGCCAGAAGCAAAGAAGATCATGATGTCTGCCTCCTTCCGGTCACTTTTGATCTCATGGTATGGCACCTCTTCAAAGGTCAGTGGGGTCACCTTCTGCCACACATCAAAAGCCTGGCGAATAGCTTTCCGTGTGTCTAGCTCACCCACCTTTGGGGTGTAGTTGTGAATGCTGGTGAGAGAGGGGAAGGAATTAGAGTAGGGAGGAACAGACAGAGAGTCAAAGACTAGCAGAGCTAAAAGGAACATCAGAGACCATATGGCCCAATAATCTTCAAATTTTGACACCTAGAATTCTGCTTAGGTGCTCTAGTGGTTGAGGGAAAGGCTGAGTAGACAAGGCTCTGGGTCCCAAACTCTGCCTAAATCAGAGTATCTTTGCTTTAATCAGTGTTTTGTATTTAGTCTCTGACAAAGTTTGTGTTGAAGATAGGATTTCTCTTCAATTTTTAGGGGAAAAAAGTTGGTGGATAGTAGTTTCTAAAATTTATGTTCTTCTGCCTGGCTGGTGTGACTCAGTGGTTGAGTGTTGACCTATGAACCAAGAGGTCACAGTTTGATTCCCATTCAGGGCACTTGCCTGGGTTGCGGGCTCCATTCCCAGTGGGGGACATGCAAGAGGTAGCCAATCGATGATTCTCTCTCATCATTGATGTTTCATTCTCTCTTTTTTTAAAATATATTTTTATTGATTTCAGAGAGGAAGGGAAAGGGAGATAGAAACATCAATGATGACAATAATTTATCAGCTGCCTCCTGCACACCCCCCACTAGGGATTGAGCTTGCAACCCAGGCTCAATTATATGTGTGTGTGTATGTATGTATATAAATTACATATATATGTGTGTATATATGTGTGTGTGTATGTATGTATATATATATATATATATATATGTATGTATATATATATATATATATATATATATATATATAATTTACATTCTCCCAATATATATAATATGTGCATTTATAAGAGTTATAAAAATAGTTAAACAGTAGGGAGTTTAAATGAAATGTCTCTTAAAAAAAACCTCACACATTTGGCACCAACTATTGCTGGTCTACTTAAAAGCTAATATAGGGCAGTATATGATTTAATCAGTTATAGATTTAGCTATTTAAGGTTGCTATATTCATATTGCATGGTTATCCACAATGGAGCATCACTGTTTCTGGGTGTTCTGCCCCATGAACACCTGGAACAAGCATTATCCACCCCTTCCATAGGCAAGAAAACAGAGGCTCAGAGAAGTTGGGTGCTAGAAGTTAAGGTCAGGATTGTGTTAGAATTCAGTTCTTTTTCTTGATTCACTCTACCTCTTCAGGAGACCCTAAGAGTCTATCCAGTTTCTAACCCAGATTCTTCAGTTTCTTTTTTCTTGTTAGATTTCTAAAAGAATTCTGTTCTGATCTCTACAGCTTGTCAGCAGGAGAGCCCTTAGTTCCACTCTAAAATCTCTTATCTTAAATTCTACCTCAGAACCCAGGAGTTCTACCCGAGATAGAAGCCCACCTGAGCCTGCCCTATGTCTGGCTCTTGTCCCAGCCCCACTCTGAATTCAGATGTTCAAGAATACTATAATGGGCTCCATCATCCCTGCTCTTGATTGCTGGTGTGACTTGAAGGCTGATCCTGCTCTGTTCTTGGTTTCCCTAGACCATCAGTGCATGACACTGTTGTGGTTCAGGTCCCAGTTCTCTATAGTCCTTAAGAAACAACTGGAAACCTGTGCTGGGAATCTCACATGAAGTCTATCAGACTAAGTGGTAAAGGGATGTAGATCACAGAGAGTGTCGTTTTCCAAGTGGTGATAGGAGAATGGGTTCAGCTATGGTTCTTTTTTTTATTTTTATTCTGTTTGACTTCAGAAAGGAAGGGAGAGGGTGAGAGAGATCAAGAATCATTGATTGGCTGCCTCCTGCCTGCTCCCCCATTGGGAACCAATGTGCCCTTGACCAGAATCGAACCCGGGACTCTCCAGTCCACAGGCCGATGCTCTATCCACTGAGCAATCCAGCTAGGGCTCAGCTATGGTTCTTTATCATAGCCAGAAGTTACTGAACAATCCATGCCCCACTTTCTGTAACTAAACATGATTGGAATGTAAACAGAACACAATGGAGAACCCCTACAGGACCAAATAAATCTGAAGTTGGATACTGCATCCTCTGAAAGCCACAAGAATGACAAAGGCATAGGCTCTCAGCACCTGCCCCATGCCCTGATCACAGACCCACCTAAGGTGTCAGCCTCTGAAACTCAGGCCAGGAAAAAAGAGAATGAAGGTGGAGCCAAAACCAGGGAGGAAGAGAGGAAGTCAAAGCACCTGTAGGTGATGTGTTTCTGCCTCCACTTCTGTCCAGTGAGGGCATAACGCTTGTTTCTCCGCCTACGGCTCAAGTGGGGGTGATCAGGGACACCACATCGGGGTTTCTTCATCCATCTGGGCAGAGAGAAGACACATACATACCTACACTGTGGTTACTGAGCACTCTAGGAAGAAACTGCATAGTCCCCAGCCCCAGTTTGAACTGCAATGTGAGTTACTGGAACCCTGGCTTTGATGGGTTCCCCAATAGGAACACAGTAGACTCATTCATTCACTCATGCATTCATTCATTCATTCACTCACTCACTCACAACTGAATATGCAGAAACATTGCTGCATATGAGACTAGGAGTCAGGAGAATGGGTTTGATAGTTCCAGCTTGAAGTTTCATCTGCAACATGAAAATTCAAGCTCTTGCTGTACTTAGGTCATTGAGAGCCTCAAAGGAGGGCATATATGTGAAAATACTCTGTAATGTTATTGAATCATACATTTCCTGGTTTAAAACCCTCCAGTGATTCCCCCAAACCTCTAGAATTAATTTGAAACTCCCTACCTTGGCTCACAGGGCCCCATGTGATCTAGTCCCTGCCTACTTGTCTGATGACACCTTCAACCTTTTCTCATGTATTCTGTTCCAGCCACAGTGACCTTCTTGCTGTGCCTTGAACACGCTAAGATTGTACCCACTGCAGTATCTTGGCAATGGCTGTTCCCTCTGCTTGCAACACTCTTCTTCACATGTTCCCTTCATTAAGGTGTCTGCTCAAATGTCACCCCTTCAGAGAGGACTTCCCTGCCCACCTTAACTAAGTTTTATCCTGCTTTTCTTCATAGCATTTACCATCCATGGAAATTACATATTTGCATTTTTGTTTATTCTTTTTCTCTCCCACCAGATTCTAAGCCACATGAGGACAGAAACCGTGCCTGTATTCCCAGTGCCGGCACAGTGCCTGACACAGAAGGTGGTCAATAGTAGTTTGCCGAATGAGTGAGAACTGTTCAATAGTTCAATGGCGTAGCTTGGAAGACAGCAAATGCCCTGTTGTTCAAAAAGTGGCTAAACAACTGTAGGACATAGAATGTAACTTTTAAATTGATTAGTCTGTTGCCACTAATAAATGGAAAATTTTTTGCGGACATGAACTGTATCATATTCATCACTGTTTCCCCAGAAGTTAACCCAGTGCCTGGAACTAAAGTAAGTCCTGATAACTGTTTATTACCAGGTAAAGTTATATCAGGGGACAGTAAGCCTTGGACATCATTGGGGATATAAAAAAGGGGGCAGAGTAGAAGATTTAAAAGCTCATGGCTGATTGGGTCCCAGGCCATTCAAGTCCCTGCTGGCCTAATGACTATCTCACTAAACTATAGCTTGGGATTGCCAGAAGGGAAAACAATCTGATCTCATTTGCAGTTGTTGAAAGCAGTTACCATTGGCAATATAGAAAAGAGACAGAATATTATAACCAAATACAATACAGTGTCTACATCATCTACAGTGCCCTTTACTCAGAAATCAATAATGAAAAACACAATAATAACAATACCATGCATTGGAATAAAAATTGATAATTTTCACAATGTTTACATTAAAAAATGTTTTTTTTCTGATTCTCAATACAACTTTGTGAGGTAACCAGAAATAATTTATTCTCTGCATTATAGGTGAGGGAAAAGAGACACAGATAAATTCAATAACTTGCAAAATATAACAAAATGGTGAGGCGGGGCTGGAACTTAGTTGAATGAATAAATGAACTATTAATTTTCATGCTTAGCACAAGGTGGGGCTAACGGAAATGTTTGTCGAATGAATGAATGAGTGAATGAATAAATGAGTGAATGACTAATGTGTGACATTTTCCAAGGTAGGCACTCAAAAATAATACTTTGAATTGCTAATCTAATCTAGCTTCCTTTCACTGACAGTCCCTGGGAAAAGAACCAGGAGCCATCTCTACAGGGCACGGCCCTTCTGGGAGGTTCCCCAGCAGGGAAACAGGCCCAGAGAAGGCAGTGGACTGCCCAAGGCCACAGAGCTGGAGCCAAAACTAAAGTCTCTAAATTTTATCCTAACACTCTCCCCACTCTTTTTTAAATACACTTTTTCCTTGATTTTTTTACAGAGAGGAAGGGAGAGGGATAGAGATTTAGAAACATCGATGAGAGGGAAACATCGATTCAGCTGCCTCCTGCACACCCCTTACTGGGATGTACCCACAACTAAGGTACATGCCCTTGACCAGAATCCAATCTGGGACCCTTGAGTCCGCAGGCCGACGCTCTATCCACTGAGCCAAGCTGGCTAGGGTCACCCTCCCCATTCTTTCAAGTGTGACTATCTTCTTCCTTTCCATGCCTCCAAATCAGCATTCCCCACCTTCCTGCAAAGAGGGGGTGGGGCAGAACTGCAAGTGGGAAATGCCATCCTCCTCCCTTAGATCATTCCCTCTGCCTCCTCCTCTTGTGTCCACCTGCCACACTCTGAACTCTGTCCAACAGGCCTGGGGCTTTCTGGAACAGAGTAAAACCCAAGGCCAGGTGGTACCTCAGCAGAGACACCAGTGCTTCTGAAGCCCCAGGATGCACTGCCATGAGCCCTGCACAAAGCCCTCAAAATAACCTCCACTTTGAAAGGTGGTCGAGTCTTCTCTAACCAGCTCAATCATGGGGCCACAGGGCTATGGAGTCCATTGTACTCCCAGCATCATAGGAGCAGTCTAATGTATTATCTTAGAATTCCACAGTCTCACAATTAGAGAATCCTAGGAATAGAAAACATTTGGACAGAATGTTAGGATCATAAAACCCCACACTCACCAAATTTTAAAAGCTTAGCCACTCAGAATAATGGAATTTAGAATTTGAGAGTCATAATTCAACACCCCCCTTTGCAAATGAACAAGCTGAAGCCCAGAGAGATGATTCTCTCACGGAGTGACTCATCCAAGGGGTGGATAGATCCTGGCTCCTCAATTGGGTGGATTTTCTGTTCTTTCACCAAATACCTTCCCCACATCATCATCCATCCCTGCTCTCTCCTCCACCTGAGATCAGGATCCAACCCCCCACCTCCTTTCCTATGACTTCACGGTGTTAATGGCTTTTCTTAAATAGCTTCAATAATTTCCATGGCTATTTCTTAAACAAACTGAAGCATGCCCAACTCTCTTCAAACTTAAATAAAATTTATTCCTCTCTAGCTACCATCTATTCCTCCCTTTCACTATTAAGCTTCTTGAAAGTTTTCCTACATTTGCCACCTCTACTCCTCACCTCTCCTCCCCATTGCAATCTAATTTTGTCTCCACAGCCTACAAAGGCCTCTTTGTTTCCAAACTCAGCAGACACATCTCAGGTTCCTATTTGACCAGCCTGCAGCAGCTTAGCTCATTTACCATTCCCACCTTCACTGCCATAACATCACAACCCCAGCCTCCTTAAACCTCTCTGTCTGCTCCTTCTCAGCTTGTTTTGAGGGGCTCCATCCCTGGCAGTCTTCTCTTCCTCCTCTTTATACTCTCCCTGAGCCATCTCAACCATCCTCGTGGCTGGTTATTACCTCCTCAGTGTCTCCCTGAAACTCAGTGTTTCCTCTGAGACCTAGACTGATGTAGCCAGATGACTATTTTTCACTAAATGGTAAGTCTCTGGAAGGCAGGGATTATAGGATCAAGCACAAGCACTCAGCAAACATTTGATAAATGGAAAAAGTGTTGTCAACTTTTTTTCAAGTGTTCTCTGCATCAAGTATCTATCTCAGGGAATGCTAGAGGGATGACTCAGAACCACCAGTTCCAGAGTCAGAGGAAATCTAAGATAATCTGTAGCTAAACCCCTTGCTGTGCTGATAAGGAAGCCTAGGCCCTAAAGGGTTAAGTGACTTGTCGAAGGTCACACAGCACGTTTGTGGCAGAGCACATCCCCAGCTCACATAGGAAAGGGCACCGTGGGGTGTTGCCTTCCGGGATGACACTGAAGTGTAAAGGTAAGAAAGGTAGGATGGGCATGGTGTATACATGAGACCATGACAAATGTGAACCTAAATGTAAGTCCAGAAATTTCAAAGGCACAATGTCCTATGCAAATCTTACTCGATTGTTGTCTGATCCAACACACCGGTGACTGGGATCCCGTAAAATTGCTGCATAGTGGAGACAGCTGACTGTAAGGCCTTCCCTGAGTGCAACGCAGATGCCCGTGAATCATAGGGAAGCAGATAGCCATAGGACTTTAACCAGTTCTGAAAGACATGTGAAAGGAAAGGATGCATTATGCTGGAGAAGCCTCTGTTCTACCTGGGCAGAGATCTGCCCTTGAAACGGATCATTTTACCCAGGGGACTTGAGGACTCATGCTCTGATTTCTTCCTCCTTGACTCTCTCCTGAAGACATGCAAATTTATCTCCAGAAATCACAGCTCTTGTTGGCTTAATCTCCTGCTATAAACCTTTCACTGGATCTCTACTGGCTACAGAATAAAGATTAAATTTGCATTCAAGGTTTTCTACTATCCTGACTCTTAGCTCATCTATTGAGTGGCTTCCACTGACAAATGTGACATACGACTAGACATGAGAGGGCACAAGAACAGTTCATTTTCCGAAAGAGAGTGGCCTTCCAGAAACCTATTTGTCTAAAGCCAGAGTCTGATGAAGAATTATGCTGTAGAATATTTACTGGCATGAGATTATATATATCCTTTACTTGCTAACCCCTCCTAAAAAGCGAGCCATTAAAAACAATATTGATATTTAACTTAAATATCAATACATAAACATATGCATAGAAAAGCCTATAAGGGCACAATAATAGTATGATTATGTAAGAGAATTTCTTATTTTTAATAAATACACACTGAAGTATTTAGGTTTACATAAGGGTGTATCATATCTGCAACTCTTTCTTGAATAAGCTCAGGAAAAAAATAGAGGAAACAGATGTAGTAAAATGTTAATAGTTGGGAAATCAGGTGAAGGTATTATATAAAAAAGAATAAATATCCTTTGCTATAGTATCTTGGAAGACTTTTTTGCTCTTTGGTAAATAATAATTTATAGTTACTGGTTTGATTTGAGTTATAATAATAGGCATAGAAACTGAAGTAGCTTGGATGATGAAGTTCAAACAAAGCAATGAATCTGAAAGGCAGTAAAGTAAAGACAATTATTCTCACTAATGAGCATGAGGGGATGGAAGCCTGAAGAAACCAGAGCACCAGGAAACACTTGTGGCATAAATTGGAGAATGAGAAAAACATCCATGTCTTTCCTGAATCTATAAGCATTTACAGGAGTTTCCTATGTGCTTGTCTCTAAGCCAGACAGAACTTGTGCCCATTCACAGAGGATTATCCTGAACACCATGTGAGCTCATGGAAGAAAAAGAATGTAGGAAACCTTGCTGAAACCAGTTTGGCTCAGTGGGTAGAGCGTCAGCCTGCGGACTGAAAGGTCACAAGTTCAATTCCAGTCAAGAGCATGTACCTTGGTTGCAGGCACATCCCCAGTAGGAGGCAGGCAGGAGGCAGCTGATAGATGTTTCTAACTCTCTATCCCTCTCCCTTCCTCTCTGTAAAAAATCAATAATATATATATATATTTTAAAAAAGAATGTAGGCAACCATGTTATTTCCTTTCTATCTATAGTTTTTGTTTCTATACGAACTATCTTATTGTGGATATGCCTGTTACTATAAGTCAAATCAAACCATTTTTGGAAGGAGGCAAATCAGCAGCTATAAATAATTATTTACCAAAGGTCACTAACATCTCTACTCTCTTGTGATAAAATCCATTGGACTGATTAAAAACAGCATGGCTCAGTGGCTGAGTATCAACCTACAAACCAGGAGATCACATTCAATTCTGGTCTGAGCAGATGACGGTTGCAGACTTGATCCCCAATAGGGAGTAGGTGCAGAAGGCAGCCAATCAATGATTCTCTTTCATCACTGATGTTTCTCTCTCCTTCCCTTTTCCTCTCTGAAAGTAATAAAGATATATATTTTTAAAAAACACAAAAACAGCCTGGCCAGCATGGCTCAGTGTTTGAACGCTGCCCTATGAACTAGGACGTCATGGTTTGATTCCTGGTCAGGGTACATGCCCAGGTTGTGGGCTCCATCCTCAGTATGAGGCATGCAGGAGGCAGCTGATTGATTCTCATCATTGATGTCCTCTCTCTTTCTCTCTTTCTTCATCTCTGAAAACAATAAAAAATATACTTAAAAAAAATCCAATGTGTACAGGATTCTAGGGGAGAACAAAAGAAGAATGTCTTAGCCACATGGGAAGCAGGGACAGAGAGAAAGGAGAGTTTGGGGGAGGCCTCTAAGTGGAGATGAGATCAGAGCTGTTTTGGTAGATAGAGCATGTGCAATTGTCTGGAGCTGTGAGGGAGCATGGCACATTCTGAGCAGTCTTTAAAATGGCTACAACTTGAGGGAGGGCTGTGTGGTGATGAGTAGAGAGAGGGTTGGAAAGGAAGAAAGTGGAGAGGTGATATACAGGATGTGGCAAAAGTAGGTTTGCAGTTGTTTGTATGGAAAATAATATAAGAATAAACCTTGTTTTTGAGTACTCACAACTGTGTTTGCCCCACCCTGTATAATAATATATTGACTAAATGGACAAATTACAGAAAATCACGTGACTTAATTGTGGCCTATGATCAGCCAAAAAATTGAGCTTCCATTTCCTTATTTGTAAAATGTAAACAACAATTCCTCCTCCCCAGGTGGTTATTAAGATGAAATGAACAAATGCACCTGACATAATCACTCAAAATGTGTGTGTTACCTCTTTCTTTGGATAACATGCATGTTGAAATCTAATCATCACGCCTTCCCACATTCTCCCTGAACCAAGAGCTAGTCCTACTGGGTCCTTTGAAGGCAGTACAATGTTATGGTCAAGCCTACTTGCTATCAAGTGACCTATGGGCATAACCTCTCAACAGCACTGGGAGCACTGCACATGAGAAACACATGTGTGTTCTTTACCCTGTTTCTCAACTTCTTAGGACCAAACGCAATCACTTCTATCAAACTTTAGCTTAAGGAAAATTATTTCCCTACAGGAGGTTCTGTATGGTTTTTTAGTTTCAGAAAATGAACACTGGGTGACCAGTGGTTTTCCTTTTTGGCCTTTCTGCCAGGAATCTTTCAGACAAATTTATAGCATAAGTGTTGAACATGGTGATGCTTGGAAAAAGCTATTACTTTTTTTTTCATCTTTCTGACCACGATGTATGTTTCATCCTTAAAAGTCTTACTCAAGAACACTGTTTCAATCTGTAAACTGCTGAGAGCCCTTCCAAAGAGAAGTATGGTACAAATTGAAAATAAATCCAATTCTTTTCTAAAAATCCAACTAAAATGAATTATTATGGCATTTGGGAAATGGTTGGGGCTCTTTGGACAGATTCTGTTGACAAACCAGTCAGCCAACTGATTATTTTTTGATTACCTACCTCTAAACTAGCATGTGATTTAAGAATCTTCTCCCCTCCTTCTCTCATTACTGCTTATGGTAGGAGGAAGGGAACAGGGAACTTTTAGCATAAGTCCACTCCAGCCTTCTAGGGCTTTGGGAATTAAAAGTATCTCCTCCTCAGTAAAGGGCAGGCTGACTTACCCAGCTTTTTTTTCTGGGATAATCCAGCAAGAAGCATCTCAAAGCCAATAGGATCCATTATGGAGGTCTCAGAGTCTATCTCAGAAGCTACAGGAGTTAAGATCTAAGCACTCAAGTCCTAGGTAAATGTCTGGATCAGGACCAAACATTGAATGGATCAGCCTTCTCTGGGTTCTGCTTCCCTCCCGAATAAATTGGGGACAATCCTCAGAGCTCAGGGGTAGGCGCCTATGAAGGGAAGTGGGAGCCGGAGGGGCTGGTCAAATGACAGCTCTACACCAGGGAACAGGGCACTGAGCTTGGACCTGGTGCATGCCCATGAACATATGCGCACATGTGTGTTAGAGGGTAGGAGACCAAGGACTATGGATTAGCCACCAGACAATTTCAACTGCTACTGCTTAACTCTGTCTCTGCCACTCACTTGTTCTATGACCCAGGCAGTTCTCTGCTCTGGGCAGAAGCCTCTGATGTTGGAGCAAGTCTTTTAAACTCTAGTCTTAGCAATTCCAAAACATTTCCTGCCCTTTCACACTTCCAGGCTGCTCTTGCTGCCTACAAAGCCCATTCTCTTTGTAGAGAATGAGTTTGTTTGAGCAAACTCATTCTTCAGGTCTAGCTGAAATGTCATCTCCTTTGGTAAGCCTTCCTTTGGTAACTCTCCTGGGCAGAGCTAGTGAGTGGCCTGTTTGCTCCTGAAGCGCCTTACTTCTCTACCACTCTAAGCACAACTACCACAGTGTGTCACACCTGATGGTTGACAGGTTTTCCTCACTAGATTGAGTTCCTGAGGAGCAGAGGCTCATAATTATTTTTGTATTTGCTATGGTACTTAGCACAGTGCCTGGCACAATAAATAATGAATGAAGAGATGAATAGTTCATCTAGGAGGCAAAGTCTGGGTACCAAAAAAAGAATTTCATCTTGGCAAGGTTTAATGAGTAATGTACATGAAAGCACCAAGCACAATTCTTGGTATCTATTAAAGGTTGGAAAAAAAAAAACATTTGCTGAAATTCAATCTATTGTAGTTTGACTTCTTTGTTTAAAGCGGCAATAGGCTCCATTGTCCCACCTGGAAAAAAAAAAATCCCCATTCAGTTTTAAACAAGAATGACCCACCTATCATCTTTTTACACCTGGATCCATTAATCAGTATCACCAGCCACATCATAATTCTGACTTTTACAGTTCAGTTAACCAACTCTAAGATGTCTGTCACCCTTTAAGTGCTGAAAGAGGTGTAAATCCAGAGGAAAGTGAGAAAAGTCTCAGAGCGCAGAGCAGGGACCAAAATAGCTGGGCTGAACCAAAGATGTACTAGTAGCGATCACAGACAGTAGAGTATGATTAGTCTGCTGGCCACAAGGCAGGATTTGGTTCTTGAGAAGCAAAAGCGGAGACATTCAGAATTAGTGGTAGACAAAGGAAAGAGCAGAGAATAACAAGGAGATAAAATGTGGCCCAAAGAGGGAAGAGAGTGGCAGACAGCAGATGTGGTGGTAAGATTAGAAGGGGCAATGGAGGCAGCAAGAAGCAGACCAACTGGTAGTGGTGCTGTTTGCTCTTGGAAAACAGACATGATCATGGGTGGGGAGGTAGAAGGGTATGAGGAGGGAGAGAAAGATGTATCAGCTAAAATCATGTGAATGCCTGGAGGTATGCTGGAGCACCTCACCTGGTTGGATGAAGACCTGGAGAAGGAGTGGGAGATTGATCAGGATCAGGTGAGATCAGAAATGCGGTGGGGAAGGTGTTTTCAAAAAAGGCCAGAGGTGACCTTTATTAAAAAGGACCAGGCAGGAAGGTGTCAAATTTGAAAGCATGGACTAGAATGAGGAAGAAAGAATAAAGGAATTTGATCAAAGTGTTTGGGCAACCAAGGCCATAATCTAGGGTGATGATGTGAGTGACAGGAAAAAGGCATTGGTCTCAATAAGCACAGGAGGTCAAAGTCCTGTTCTAGAGGCTGCATGTATAGAGAGATGATGGCAAACTAGAGCATGACCAAGAGAGAGTGGCCAGGAAGGCCAGGGAACTAGGAATCATGTTCTGTGAGGAAAGATGAAGCTTTGCAGGCTGAAGAAGAGAGTTGCAGGGGACATGAGAGTCTTCAAAAGTCAAATGGCTATGGATGAAGGAGATTTATATTCTGGTTGGCACAGTGCAAAACCAAGACTGGCATGGAGACAACAGCATCTAGATCTTGACTCATATAAGAAACAACTTTTTAACAGAGATGTTCTAATTATAAGGACAATTATAATAAGGTAGCTACGATTTTTAGAACACCTACTGTATACCTAGCATTGCGCTAGGCACTCTAGAATGTGATGACCCCATAGGCACTCTAGAATGTGATGACCCCACGAGGTAGGAATTATGATCCTTGAATTGCAGATGAGGAAACTGAGGTTCAGAGAGGTTAAGTAATCACCAGAACACAAAGCTAATAAGTGGCAGGATTCAAGCCCAGATATATCTGAAACTAGGCATTCCTTCCTTATCACAATTCTTATCACACAGTGCTGTAATCATGTGTTGAAGCAGGCATCTCTTCTTTTGACTATACAATGCCTGATGGCAGGGCCATAGTCTGTCTTCTTCATCATTGTATCCCCACACCTAGCCCAGGGCCTGTCATAGATACATATTTATTGAATGAAGATGAGTTGATGTGTTCAGGGTCAGAACCAGTTATAGAGCAGGGTTTCTCAGTCTCGGCACTATTGATACTTAGGGCCAGATCATTCTGTTACAGTGGGGGGGCTGTCCTGTGCACTGTAGGATGTTTAGCAGCATCCCTGGCCTCTACCACTAGATGCCAGATGTCTCAGACATGGCTGAAAGTTTTCCTGAGGTAAACAAAATTGCCCCCAATTGAGAACCACTACTATAAAAAGATTCCTATATAAGGCTATCTTGAATATCCTGTAAGGGTCCTTTCAACCCTAACTTCTGTTTTAGGGGAAGCATAGGCATTCAGTCAATAGCCTCTTAGGATGAGGTTCAGAGTGAGTGCTGGTTTCCTTATTTGGGCAGGCAGGCTTGATGTAGGATGTAGAGAGCAGAGAAGAGCGAGACAACTGAGTGCATGTTCAGGGTCATGGTTAAGAGTGTACTCTCTGGAGACAAACTGTGCTGGGTTCAAATCCTAATTCTTTTATTTACTTGTTACATGACCTTAGGCAAATCATCCAGCCTCTCTACTGTTTACTTCCCTCATCCATACCATGTCATTAGCAGGTGCCTCATGGAGTGGTTGTGAAATTAAGTAACATAAGATGTGGTATTAAGAACTCAGCAAAAGATAGCAATAATAATGACTAATGACTATCATTTTCCTGGTAGGTGACAAACAACTCTAATCACCTCAGTGCACTGTAGCCCCAAACACTGAGAATGTGTTTGTTCCTCAGTGTGTAGTCCTGTGTGTCATGGGTTGTCAGTATTACATCACCTGGGGAGCTTGTTCAAATTGCATATTCCCAAACTTGAGTCTAGATCTACGGTACTAAATCAGAGACTCTGAGGTTGGGAACCGGGCATCGGTTCCTCAAGTGTTTCTGTTGCCTTACTAACGTATGAGAACCACTACAGTAAGGACCTTGGGGAGTGATGACCTGGTGCATGAAGAAATGTGTCACCTCTAATTTACCAAGGCAGAAAGAATGTTACTCACTTAGAAAAGCCAGCACTTACCCTCTGTGCCTCAGTTCTGCTCTCACCTTTGGGTCCTTTGCCTGCCCATCTCCTGGGCCAGTCCTAACTTCAGCAAACAGCCCATCAGAACCCCAACCTTGAGATTCCATTGTGTCATTGCATAGTAGCATTAAGAGTGACCCCAGTGCCAAAATTGGTTTGGCTCAGTGGATAGAGTGTCGGCCTGCAGACTGAAAGGTCCCAGGTTTGATTCCGGTCAAGGGCATGTACCTTGGTTGCGGGCACATCCCCAGTAGGGGGTATGCAGGAGGCAGCTGATTGATGTTTCTAACTCTCTATCCCTCTCCCTTCTTCTCTGTAAAAAATCAGTAAAATATATTAAAAAAAAAAAAAAAGAGTGGCCCAAGATCATCCTTCCCCATCCATTGCCACATTAGCTCAGTCCTTATAACTGGGTGTTTGCTTCAGTTCCCAGGTCTGGTACTCAGGTCTTAAGCTGATATTGCTATGATCCTACTATGTTTCTTAGAGTCTCAGATTCCTTGCCTGGTTCTCAGTCTCTTCCAGAGAGTGAGACTCTAGTCCCTAACTTCTATTGCCTACCTTTGCTCTTTTCAGCTGAGTATCCTGGTGCACATTACCCAACTTCTTTTTCTTTGTCTGTTAACTAGAGGATGATAAAAGAAGGCTTGTTAGGCCTGGCTGGTGTGGCTCAGTGGTTGAGCATCAACCGATGAACCAGGAAGTCATGGTTCAATTCTAGGCAGGGCACGTGCCCAGGCTGCAGGCTTAATTCCAAGTAGGAGGCATTCAGGAGGCAGCTGATCAATGATTCTCATTTTATCTCTCTTCTATCCTCTCTGAAATCAATAAAAAATATTTAAAAAAAATGTACTTGTTGATATTAAACAAAGATAGTGGCATAGGTAAACACCTAAACTGCTGCCTCGCACAACAATTTCAAAACTACAGCTAAAAGACAGAACAAACATCATCCGGAACCACAGAAAGGTTGGCTCAGTGGAAATTCTACAACTAGAAGGAAAGAGAAAAGCACACTGAGACTCAGAGGAACTTCGGGAGGCAGAGGTACTGACGCGCGTATGCTCAGAGAGGTGGGCAACTGAGTACGCTGCTGGTTTTCTCAACTGGGAGGGAGACAAAAGCTCCTGAATGCTCTGAATCCCAGTTCCAGGTGACACTCTGGGAATCCAGGCTCATTCAGGGAGAAACTGAACTGTCTGGCAGTAGGCAGAACTCAAGGGCAACTTTCTCTCAGAGGTGCTTGCAGTGATAACTACGGGACACTGAGACACAGGGGCCTCTTAGGGCAGAGCTGACGGGAAACCAATGCTGTCTGCTCTGCCCTGAGACTCTGCCCTATCCTAGTTGAGCACAGAGGCTTTTGCAAGTATTATCTCACAAGGATGTCTTTAGCACAGAAGTTCTCCCAGTGTAGACACAGCTGATCCTCATAGCCAATTGGCCTGGAGATCAATTCCCCCCAGTGATACCAACAACAATCAAGGCTTAATTACAATAAGACTGTGCACACAGCCCATAAAGAGGTGCACCAAGAGTGTCCACCTCAGGTAACTGGGGAGGCTGAGCCACTGGGCCCTATAGGACATGTGGCACACAGAGCCACTCTATCCATTCTGGAAAGCAGCCAAAATGTGGAGACAAATGGAAAAAATGGAGGAAAACAAATGACTGGATATAGAGTTCAAAACCACGGTTATAAGGTTTTTCAAGAATTTTCTAGAAAAGACCGATAAATTTAGTGAGACCCTTGAGGATATGAAAAAGGACCAACTAGAAATTAAGCATACACTAACTGAAATAAAAAATATTATACAGAGACCTAACAGCAGACTAGATTCACAAGAATCAAGTCAAAGATTTGAAATACAAAGAAGCAAAAAACACTCAACCGGAAAAACAAAAAGAAAAATAATCCAAAAATATGAAGATAGGGTAAGAAGCCTCTGGGACAACTTCAAGTGTACCAACATCTGAATCATAGGGGTGCCAGAAGAAGAGAGAGAGAGCAAGATACTGAAAACCTATTTGAAGAAATAATGACTGGAAACTTCCCCCACCTGGTGTAAGAAATGGACTTACAAGTCCAGGAAGCGCACAGAACCCCAAACAAAAGGAATCCAAAGAGGACCACACCAGGACACATCACAATTAAAATACCAAGAGCAAAAGACAAAGAGAGAATATTAAAAGCAGCAAGAGAAAAACAGTTAATTACCTACAAGGGAGCACCTATACGACTGTCAGCTGATTTCTCAACAGAAGCTATGCGGGCCAGATGGGAGTGGCAAGAAATATTCAAAGTGATAAATAGCAAGAACCTACAACTAAGATTACTCTACCCAGCAAAGCTACCATTCAGAATTGAAGGTCAGATAAAGAGCTTCCCAGATAAGAAAAAGCTAAAGGAGCTCATAAACACCAAATCAGTGTTATATGAAATACTGAAAGATGTTCTTTAAGAAGAGGAAGAAGAAGAAAACAGTAAAGATAAATATTATGAACAACAAATACATATCTATCAACAAGTGAATCTAAAAATTAAATGAATTAAAAAATCTGATGAACAGAATAAACTGGTGAATATAATAGAATTATGGGCATAGAAAGTAAGTAGATTGACAATTCTCAGGGGGGAAGACATGTGGGGGGTGCGGGAAGAGACTGGACAAGAATCATACACCTACGGATGAGGACAGTGGCGGTTGCAGGGGGTTGGGGGAAGAAGGTAAGGGCAGAAGGTGGGGTGGGAACCAGGTGGAGGGGAGCTATGGGGGGAAAAAGAGGAACAATTGCAATAATCTGAACAATAAGTAATTATTAAATATTTTTTTAAAAAAGGGCTTGTTAAGAGGATTCAGTGACATGATGTACTGTAGTAGGTAAAATAATAGGTCTTCAAAGAAGTCTACATCCTAATCTCCCAAACCTGTGACTATGTTACCTTACATGGCAAAGGAGAGTTTACAGATGTGATTAAGTTAAAGGATCTTCAGTGAGGGAGATAATCTTAGGTTACCCAAGTGGGCTCAATGTAATCGCCAGGGTTCGTAAGGAGGCAGGAGGATCAGAGTCCGAGAAGATGTAATAATATAAACAGATGTCAGAGTAATGCCATTTCTGGAAGGGGCCATAAACCCAGGAATGTGAGTGGCCTCCAGAAGCTGAGAAAGACAAGGTATGAGCCTCCAGAAGGAATGCAGTCCTGCCAACACCCTGATTTAAGTCCCATTTTGAGCTTCTGACCTCCAGAACTGTAAGATAATACGTCTGTGTTGTGGTACTTTGTTTCAGCAGCAATAGGAAACTAAGGTGCATGTAAAATACTGAGCAGGTCTTGGCACACAGGATGCGTTCTCACAATCTCACTGTCTGTGTTCTTACTCCAGCACTCTCCAGCGATAGATTGATCCCCTTTGGTCATTGCTGCCAGAACAAGCCACTGTGTCTCTTTGGTGACTCCTCAGAGATCAGCCCTATCACTGTCTTTTCCCTCCAACTCCTGTCCCATGGAAACCCTGTTTCCTCCTCTACCCATACAACTGAGGCCCCAGCCTTGCCACTAAGCCAACCTGAGTTATAACTAATTTTTGAATACTTTAAATTTGAAGGCTTTAACCATTCAGGTACCTAGAAAATGCACTGGTCAACCATACTTAGAGAGCATTTAATTTAACATGCTTGTTTTGCAGAGAGAAAAATAAATCTGAGAGAGGGAGAAATTCCTTATCTAAAATCAAAGAGCAAGTTGGTAGAGAAACTGAAAATGTAGCTGCATGTCCCTGCCTCCTAGGGAGGGTTCCCTCTGTCATGCTACACCCTCCACACTAGCTCTGGTTTGCCTCCAAAGGCTGTCCCCCTCTCTCCCCCCTCCAGTTACAGCCTATCTAAAAAGAGCTCTCAGGATCGCCCACAAAGCCCAACTTAGCTTCTTGACAAACACCTTAATGGCGCGGTGTTGCCTCTTGGCTGCCACCAGCTCTTGAGTGGGTGGTAAGTGCACTGGCGGGAATTCCCTGGTGTTCTGCACAATGTCCTTGGCCCACTCCCAGGAGGCCACCACAAGCCAGACAACCACCATGCCCAGGGAGGTGGCACATTTGGGGTTTGGGGTCAGCTCTGGGATGTCTTGAGTTTTCCAATGTGGGAAGGCCTCCTCCCAAGAGCAGGAGTGTGGCAATGCTCTCATTCACTCTCTAAGAAATGAGGAGCCTTAGCCTTCCTCACCCTTGCCAGTGCCTTCCTGCAAGCCTGTTCGTCTCCTGTCCCTAGGGCTTGACTTATTGAGGAGTTAGAAGAGGGAAGACATAGACCACGGTGAGGCCTTACTTTCTCAGCTGTAACAGGCAAATGGCCGAACTAGATAACCCGAGGAATTATATAAAGTTCTATTATTTTAATTTGATTCAGGATGGAGCCTACCTTCTGGTTTCTCACTGCTAGTCTTAAAATCCAAGCTCCTTATTATGGCACTCAACAAGCGTTTGCCATCTGAGTCTTATCTTCTGTCTTTATATTCTACCCCTTTATGGTCCACGCCAAGGTCCCCCTACTCTAGCTACAGACCTTCTTGTGTTGCTTGAACACATTCTGTAGGTCCCTTCCTCTGTACCTTTTTCATCCCCTCCCCTCAATTGTCTTCTCTTCCCTCGTGTATTCTGGCCTCTCCCCGATAAACTATTAAATATCCTACAAAATGCAACTTGAATGACACTTCACTTGGGAGGGCTTTCCGGGGTCACATGGACTCCCTCGGTGCTCCCAATGGCATCATATGCACCCTCACGAACAGCATCTGTCACAGTACATTTAAAGTAGTGGTTTACATGCCTCCCACCCCCTACTAAACTCTTCCTTATACAGCTCACAGCCTGGTGGGGGAAGTGGACATGGAAAGACTGAATGTTTCCTTGCAGTTGTGGTAAGTGGCGTGAAGGAAAAGGAGAAGGTGCTGTGCCACTGTATGACAGGAGATGCGTCTGGGATGCTGGGATGGCCTCCCAGAGGGTGTGACACCGCAGCAGAAATCTGGGTGTGAGTGAAAGAGGTAAAGGTGGGATGGTGAGTATCCCAGGAAAAAGACTATCTTCTTGAATTCTCGAGATGTATGTGTCCCCCAGCTATTTTTTTGAACAATACTTCGTGCATAAAAAATAAGTACCTTTTTGGAAGAATATATGTATGCTTGCTAGAGGTATAAACAAGGTCTGTGGATGCTGGAAAAAAAGCCAGGGTGGCTGGAGCTTACTGAGAAGGTGGTACAAAAGGAAGCTGGCAAGGTGATCCCGGGCCTTAGCCTTATTAGGCATCCTGGTGGGTGCTGGCTTCAAGGGGGTTTGTAATACTATTCATTCTACTTTCATTCTACTTTGAATTTTTCCCAAAATAAGAGCTAAAAGGAGAAAATAGTAGTGTAGTAATAATAGTTTTAGTCTTTATCCTAAAAACAAATTTATTTACTTATCTATTTATTTATTTATGAGAGTGAAAGGGAGGAGGAAGAGAGGGAGAGAGAGATCATCGATGTGAAGGAGACACATCAATTGGTTGCCTCCTGACTGGACCTGGGAATTGAACCTGCAACCCAGGTCCGTGTCCTGGAGTAGGAATCAAATCTGCAACCCTTCAGTGTGTGGCTTGTCATTCTAACTACTGACCCATACCAGTTTTAAGCTAGCCTTATCAGGGTTTTAGTTTGATTTTAATTTTTTTAATTAAATATTTCAAGAGTCTAAAATCACATAAGATAATGAAACAAAAGTTGGATAACCACCAACCAGCTTTGTTAAACCTTAGGTTTTGCCATATTTACTTCAGATATAACTAACTCCTTGTAGATTTATTTTTAAAAGGTCACTCTGGCTGCTATTTGCAGAAGGATTAGAGGCAGGAAAAAGAGGCTGATTAGGTAGGAAGTTTCTGACATCCAGATGTGACATGCTGGAAGCTGAGACTAAGCTGAAGGCAGTGGGAGTGGAGAAATGTAGACACAGGGAAGATCCACACAGGAGGTGGGATTGCTGGGGCTTGGCGATTGATTTTGTTGAGCCAGGTGAGGAGAGAAAGGGGTGAGGATGACACCCATCCTTCTGGCCCTGTGTTTTTGGGGCACAGAGAACCATGCACATGAGTGCTTATGGTATATAACTGAGTGTTTAAAAGACCATTGCTAACAAAAGTTGTTCATAACAATGTCTTATTTTTCTCTACCTACTTTATTATCACATGGTATGATCTTTGAGAAAGTATCTTTTATGTAGATGGCTTTGTGTTATCCTATATATCATTAAAATCTGGTTCAAAGTTGGCTTTTAAAATGAATGCATGGGCCGAGACCGGTTTGGCTCAGTGGATAGAGCATCAGCTTGCGGACTGAAAGGTCCCAGGTTCGATTCCGGTCGGGGGCATGTACCTTGCTTGCGGGCACATCTTCACTGTGGGGCGTGCAGGAGGCAGCTGATCGATGTCTCTCTCTCATCAATGTTTCTGACTTTCTATCTGTCTCCCTTCCTTTCTGTAAAAAATCAATAAAATATATAGGAAAAAAAATGAATGCATGGGGTAATGATGAAGAGAAACTAGTGAAAGACTTGAATGGAACCAGAGAACCTAGATGATTCGTTCCCAAATCTCTCAGCTGGAGAGGGCCAGAGCTGGCATTCACTGCTTTTACCCACAGCTGTATCCCTAAAACAGGTACACAGACATAAGTTGTGCTGAGAAAGCTGAACATATCCAGGGCAGGGGCCAGCACCCAGAGCAGCTTCAGAACAGGCCCCAGTCCCTCCATCTCCTCCACATGGTTCTGAGCGGGTCAGTGCTGTGCTCAGAAACCTTTAATGACTCCCCTCAGCCTCTGGAAGAAAGCCAATTTCACAATCTGCTCTCAGCCTCCCTTTCCAGCCTCTTCTTCTCATACACTCTTACTGGAAATAGCAAGTAACTCAATGCCCCAGGCACAGCGAATTATTTACTGCTAACTAAATATGCCACACACTTTTGCGGAGCCTTGGTTCATGGTTTTTCTTCGGTCTGGACTGAGCCCCTCAACATTCTCTGTCTTTCTCTTTTCTCAAAGGCTTATTGTCAATGTCAGCCTCCTTCCCAGAACATTCCCTGACTTCCCCAACCTCAGCTGGGGACCTCATCTCCTTCCCCTTCAGTGTCTCCCCAGACCTTGTTTATACCTCTAGCAAGCATACATATATTCTTCCAAAAAGGTACTTATTTTTTATGCACGAAGTATTGTTCAAAAAAATAGTTGGGGGACACAGACAATGAAAGTAATTTAAAAATATTTATCAAGTGTCTTGAATGTGCCAGACATATACTAGATACTGGGGAGACATTGGCTGCAGTCTATTAAGAATTCGGTTTCTCTTATTTTGAGTTCAAACTATACCATATCATAAGGCTAAGCATTTCCTAAGATTAATCTCTTTGGTATAATTATAATTTACTTTTATTTGCTCTAAAACTACGTTTTCAAAGACCGGAGTGGGGCATACCTGAAAATGGAAAACACTGGCTAAATGGCTATCATCATAATCAAGAACAGGACAATTTTAATGTAAAGGGAAAAGCACTCAGAACATGGACAGAAAATCTAATTCTGGTCCTCTCTTTACTGTTTATTAGCTACACACGGGTCCCTGGATAAGCTATAGATCAGTCACATCATCTTTCTGAATCTCTGTTCTTCTATAAAGTAAGGATAGTATTTTCCCTGTCTACCTCATGGCATTGTTGCCAGGATCAAGAGGGGCCATGCACATGGAAGTACAAAGTACCCTGCAGTAATAAGAAAACCCATAGTAATCGTAAGGTAAAATGAATGAAAAACACAGGGACTGCTGAAACTGGTTTGGCTCGGTGGATAGAGCATCAGCCTGCAGACTGAAGGGTCCCAGGTTCAATTCCGGTTGGGGGCATGTGCCTTGGTTTCGGACACATTTCCAGTGTGGGGTGTGCAGGAGGCGGCTGGTCAATAGCTCTCTCTCATTGATGTTCTGACTCTCTATCCCTCTCCCTTCCTCTCTGTAAAAAATCAATAAAATATATATTTAAAAAAAAAAAGAAAGAAAAACACAGGGACTATATTCAGGTTAGGTAAAAGGAAGAACTTCCTAAGAATAAGAATTTTTATTTTCTTTCTTTCTTTTCCTTTTTTTAGACAAGAATGAAGATATACTGGAGGCCAGGGTAACACTGAAATACATTTTTGACTTGGGAATCTGATAGTGCTTCTTAATAGGCCTACTCCACCCCTAGACTCATTTAGGGCTCTAACTTTCCTTGACTTCAGATACAAACTGAAGAACATTCGCCCAGAGCAGATTCCTCAAGCTGGTTTAGAGGGCAGGAATCCATTATGCCCTTGGACTAGGCATTACTCTGTTACTTATGTGGCCTGTTTGATTGGCTTGTCTCTTTCTGCCTGGACCAATCTTCCTCAGAATCAATGGGAAACTGGGAGGGCCAAAAAAAACTATTTGTGGGCTGTTCTACTCCGCTAATATGAGAGATGCTTTAAATAAACCAAACACAGGAAGTCAAGTAGAGAATCTGTGGGGAACCTGCCCCCCCACACTAAAGTGCAAAATTCAAAAGAAACACTTAAGAAAGCAAAGGAGAGGCGCCCTCCTTCCCCTTCCTTTTCTCTTTTCTCCCCTTCACCCCTCTCCCTTCCTACCCCAGGCAAAAATAAAATAAAATAAAGCAAAGGAGAAAAACTGAATGAAATTTCTTTTGTCTTTGTCTTTTGGTAATGGAAGATGAAAGATATGGAACCAAAAGCCAGAGATGGTGAAAAGTGCTTTCAACTAAGAAGTCAGGAAACCAGGGAAAAGTTCCCAATCACCTACTATCAGGTTTAGTGTACTTGGGCAATTCACTAATGGCAATTCAAGCAATATCTAAGTACCACGATGTGCTTATGTGGTGGTCTCTAAGGTGATGGCCACCTCTCTCTCAATTCCTCTTTATTGTATGTCCTACCACTAGATGACAACCTACTTAATGGGTTATGAAAGAACTCAAGGGTGAAATTGTGGAGCCACTGCTGAAAGGAATAATTCTGCTTCCATGAAGGAAAAACAGGTAAGCAATAAGTCCCTACCCCTAGGAGGGTTTTAGAAAGGACCTGGAAATCCACATGCCTATGAGCATCTATTTCAGATCTATGTAACTTTTGGGCATCAAGGATAAAGCGCAGAATCACTGAACGCTTGAATACTTAACAAGGAGCACTGATTGTTGGGGATTGTGTTACATCAAAAACATAAAGTGTTTTGGTTGGGGAAGGCCCTGCCTAAGAACCATAACTCTCACCCCGACAAATAATGTTTAATTATTTAAAAATCTTAAGTGACAAACTGGCTGAGGGTGCCTCAAACTATTCCCCTGAGAAGAGAGAAATAAATGACGAGAAAAGTCAAGGAAAGTTTCCTAGAGGACAAACCAAGATGGCGGCATAGGTGAGCACCTAAACTGCTGCCTCGCACAACCATTTCAAACCTACAACTAAAAGACAGAACGGACATCATCCAGAACCACAGGAAAGCTGGCTGAGTGGAAATTCTACAACTAGAAGAAAAGAGAGGGGCTCACAGAGACCCAGAGAAGCTGCAAAAAGCTGAGGTATGGAGATGCGCCTGTGGAGAGTTAAGGTGCCGGATTGCCTGCCTGGCTTCATCTGGCAAGAGGGAGATGGGAGACTTCCAGCTGCACTGAACCCTACATCTGGCCGAAACTCATACAGGTGGACTTTGGACTGTGAAAAGGGGAAAGTGCACGTAAATTTAGGGGAGCCAAGTCTGCAGGCGTGCACTCCACTGTGTGCAGAGGACAAACTATTAATTGTAGGCTTGTGGCGGGAGGCAGAGCATACAGATTGTGCCACTTCTAACTCTACTAAACCCCAATTTTGGGCGAGATCCTGGGGACCTACACTCATATGGTCCCAGAGCACAGGGGAGCTGGAAAGGCAGTGGTCTAGAGGCATTGCATGTGCACACACGGACCACTCCAGTGATTACCCAGAGACACATAAGACCCAGGGGCCAAGTAGGGTGGGGCCAACTGGAAGGCAAGGCAGTCCGTTAAGCCCTGAGACTCCACCCATCTCAAGCTCAACAGAGAGGCTTTTGCAGTTTTGCAAGTCTGGTATCATAAGGCTGAATCCAACACAGAAGTTCTCCTGGCATAGTGAAAATGCAGAGACAAAGGAAGAGATCACAAACAAAAGAAGTGGAGGAAAACAAACGACTGGATATAGAGTTCAAAATCACACTTATAAGGTTTTTCAAGAATCTCCTAAAAAAGATGGATAAATTTAGCAAGACCCAAGAGGAGATAAAAAAGGACCAACTAGAGATGAAAAAGGACCAACTAGAAATTAAACATACACTGTCTGAAATAAAAAATATTATACAGAGACCTAACAGCAGACTAGAGGAAGGCAAGAATCAAGTAAAAAATTTGAAATATAAAGAACCAGAAAACACTCAACTGGAAAAGCAAGAAGAAAAAAGAATCCAAAAATGTGAAGATAATGTAAGGAGACTCTGGGGCAACTTCAAGTGTACCAACATCAGAATTGTGGGGGTGCCAGAAGAAGAGAGAGAAGATACTGAAAACCTATTTGAAGAAATAATGACTGAAAATTTCCCACATCTGGTGAAAGAAATAGACTTACAAGTCCAGGAAGCACACAGAACCCCAAACAAAAGGAATCCAAAGAGGACCATACCAAGACACATCATAATTAAAATACCAAGAGCAAAATACAAAGAGAGAATATTAAAAGCAGCAAGAGAAAAACAGTTAATTACCTACAAGGGAGCACCCATATGATTGTCAGCTGATTTCTCAACAAGAAATGATGCAGGCCAGGCGAGAGTAACAAGAAATATTCAATGTGATGAATAGTAAGAACCTCTAACCAAGAATACTCTATCCAGCAAAGCTATCATTCAGAATTGAAGGGCAGATAAAGAGCTTCACAGATAAGAAAAAGCTAAAGGAGTTCATCAAATCCAAACCAGTATTATATGAAATGCTGAAAGGTGCTCTTTAAGAAGAGGAAGAAGAAAAAGGTAAAAGATAAAAAATTATGAACAACAAATACATATCTATCAACAAGTGAATCTAAAAATTAAGTGAATTAAAAATTTGATCAACAGAATAAACTGGTGAATATAATAAAATCAAGAGCACAGAAAGGGAGTGGACTGATAATTCTCAGGGGGAAAGGGGTGAGGGGGGTGCAGGGAGAGACTGGACAAAAATAATACACCTATGGATGAGTTCAATGCAGGGGGTGGTAAGGATAGAGGAAGGGGTGGGAGCTGGGTGGAGGGGAACTATGGAGGGGAAAAAAGAAAAACAAATGTAATAATCTGAACAATAAAGATTTAATTTAAAAAAAAGTTTCCTAGAGAAGCAAAACTTGGGCTGGAACTTTAAGGGAAGGATGCAGATGGATGGGTGGAGGTGCAGACATAAACAGCATCTGTAGGTGTCTAGAGAAACCTGGGTAACTTGCCTTAAGATAAAGGAGAGCCCGGCCAGTGTGGCTCAGTAGTTAAGCATCGAGCTGTGAACCAGTAGGTCACTGTTCGATTCCAGGTCAGGATTTCAGACTTGATTCCCAGTAGGGAGCGTGCCGGGGGGGGAGCCAATCGTTGATTCTCTTATTGATGTTTCTATCTCTCCCTCTCCCTTCCTCCCTGAAATCAATGAGAAAAAAAAAAAGATAAAGACAAGCCTTTCTAGAGTAAGAATAAGCATTGATGAGCAGTGGGCAAGGCAGCCTTCTAGTAAGGAAGCAGGGTGGAGTCCGACTCCAGAGGCTTCAAAAGAGAGAAAGAGGAGTGAGCAACATTACCTGCTAGTTGAAAAACAACAATATTTCTATAAGGTTTCAATCATGTGATCTACAAGTACACGATACAAGGTTAATTAGATGCAAATTGTTGAGAGAAGCAGTGGAGATCATTAATCTATCGGAAAGTTTTGGACAATATATTAGGCATTGAAAATGGAGACATCATGGAATTAAGGGTGGTGCTTTTATGAGGGCCTGAGAACTCAGAGATAGGAAACAATAGGTGGAAATAAATGGTCACTTCACCGAATGAAAGGCGATTAGGGTGCAGGGGGCCCCAAGAGACGATGCTGGGACTTGTCTGACTTAAATTTTTTATAAGTGATCCCGAAGAAGTAGAGCAACGTGAAAATTTCAAGACTGCAGATCATATTAAGCCCTGTCAGGTAGGAAATGCTTTGCCAAAGGAGCATGTGAACACTGAAGCAAAGGTATTGAGTGGGATACAAAATGGCAGGTAAACATCCATGTAGGGGGATGTAAGGGAATGCACTCGGATAAAAATAATCCACGTACTGGGTGTTGTGTTCCAGGTTATCAGTTTTGACCCAGGAAAGGGATCTGGGAGCTAGCTTGTTTCCTAAAGGCAGTGGTCTAATGTGTTGGGGTCAGGAAGGTTGACAAAGGAATAGGCAGAAGCAGGAAGGAACCTGAAAACCAAAGAGGAAATCATCCTTCCTTTATGCAAGACTACAGGGTCCCACATCTAGGGACAATGGTCAGGTTTATATCTATTGAAAGCTAGCGTGTTTTCTTCAGCAGCACATATACTAAAATTGGAACTATACACAGATGCCCAAGGAGTAGATAAAAAAGAAAGGGCCCCAGGGTAAGTAGAAAAGGGCAACAAAATAACCCAGAGGATGAATACGCTAATCTAGGGGTGGCCTGTTATTAGGGGCAAACTTAAGTGTCCAATGACAAAGGCTAAGAGAGGTGGAACAATCGAAGCCTATAAAACTAACAAAGATAAGGAATGGATACAACCTTCTCTCCAAAGCCTGACACAGTCAAGCAAATAGCCTCCTCTTAGTGCTTGAAATTCATAGGAATAAAAAGGTTTCAGAGTTTAAATCATCTGGCCCTATTCTTCCATATTTGAGATGGTAAAATCCATGTCTAGAGAAAGCAAGGAAATTGCCCAAGGTCACAGAAATCAGCATGGGCCACAGTCAGATTAGAAGCTAGGCTTCCTAAATCCCAGGTCAGGATCTTTTCACCTGACCCTGTGCCATCAGGAGGACTAAAGGAATCTTACTTTTTATAATGTATGAATCCATGATGTAATGCAAATGTATTACATTGAGATGTAATAAAGATGAAATTCAGCATTAGTTGGTTTGGCTCAGTGGATAGAGCATTGGCCTTCAAACCAAAGGGTCCCAGGTTCAATTCCTGTCAAGGGCATGTACCTCGGTTGCAGGCGCATGCAGGAGGCAACTAAAGGGTATGTTTCTCTCACATCAATATTCCTCTCCGTCTTTCCCTCTCTCTTCCATTGTCTCTAAAAGTCAATGGAAAAATATCCTTGGTGAGTATTTAAAAAAAAAAAAAAGATGAAACACAAACAGGCTAGGGAAAGTTTTCATTAAAAGTAGACTAACAATTATAAGATCTTTGAAAGACAACTACCAAATGGGGCTAAAAAGACTTTCTATCCACTCTAATTTTTTAAATCCTCACACAAGGATATTTTTATTGATGAGAGAGAGAGAGAGAGAGAGAGAGAGAAATATCAACCAGTCGCCTCTTATACATGCCCCAATTGGGGACTGAATCCTGCAATCTAGGCATGTGATGTGCCCTGACTGGGAATTGAACCCACCACCTTTTTTCTTCCTTCCTTCCTTCCTTCCTTCCTTCCTTCCTCTCTTTTTTTTTGGTGCTCAGTGTACCTGGCTGGGCTACATACTCTAATTTTTTTGGATCATGTACCCATGAAAAATTGAACACTGTGAATTCTCTCCTAGAGAAACACATTTGCACATACAAACACAATTTTGCACATAATTTCAGAGAGTTTATGACCCTTTGAGTTCCATGCCCAGTTCCCATTCTGGCAGATTCTTCTGAACAAATAGACTACCTGCTTCAACAAGCATATTCTCTCTCTTAGAATTTACTAAGGCAATCACACTGATTTTCCTCAGGGGAAAAAAAAACCCCACAAACAAACTACTATCCCAACTAACATCACTTACTAGAATGTAGACCTCTAGGTTGGAAGAGACTAAAGAAATTACCTAGTCTAGTGGTGGGCAAACCTCGGCTGGCGAGCCTCATGCGGCTTGCGAGCCATGGTTTGCTGCTCTGTTGACTAATGAGCTTGCCGACCGCTGATCCATTGTCTCCACCACCATGTGATATAAAACAAAGTTACGGTTAAAGATTTGGAGATGAGAATAGTCTGCCTAGGTTAGAATCCCAAATCCATCACTCACTAGCCCTATGACCTTGGGCAAGTTGTTCTCTCTTTCCACTGAAGGAAAGACAGGTGGGCATGAAAAATGGGAATAATAATCACAACTATTTTCCCAGAGTAGTTATGAGGATTACACAGGGTATTAATTTATATACAACAGAGCACCCGGGCCTGGCATGTGCGAGTGCTCATTACATGCTAGCTGGCATTATTGTTATTATTAGTATGCATGTATCCGTGCAAGTATGCATGTATCCATCCCATCTTCTCCTGGAGCTTTTGCGTGCCCATGACAGTTATGAGCAGCTCACCGCCTCCTAAGCTGGCTGAGCAGCTCCGATTGTTACAAACTTCTTCTTATATTGAGCCGAAATTTGCCTTCTTGCAACGCCCACCCCCCACCGCTGCTGGCCCCAGTCCTGCCCCGTGGGGCCACGCTAGAGCAAGTCTATCCTTGCTCCACGTGACAGCCCTTCGGGTAAGAAGACAGTGATGGAGTCCTTCCCCGTCCCCGCGCCCCGACCCCACCCCTACCGCACCCCACCGCACCCCATCCCTCTCCTCTCCAGCTAGAGCATCCTCGGGTTCTTCCCCAGCCCACGACAGGCTGGCTGCGCTTACTATTTACTCCGAGGCGGTGTACGGTTTCCCTCACACATAGTCATGCAGGCCACACACCCCGCTGCCACTACAACATCCGACCCTCGCGCTGCGCCCGCGCCGCTGCCGCTGTCCGCGGTGCTGAAGCGGCTCCAGGCCCCGCGGCCTCGGCGCAGCCCTCCGGCCCCCGCGCCGCGCGCGACCCCAGGCGCAGCCCCCGCCCCGCCCCGCCACCTCCCCTCCTCTCCCCGCGGCAGGCGCGCCCCGGCCCCGGCCCCGGCGCCCACCCAGCCCCCGCCCTGCCCGGAGGCCCCGCGCCCGCGCCCGGCCCCGCGCACCAGCCCCACCTGCCCGGCGAAGGGCGCCTCCGCCTCGGCCGCCCGCGCCGCCGCCGCCGCCGCCGCTCGGTCCCCGACCCCCGCCGCCGCCGCCGCCGCCCGCGCGGCGCCCGGGAGGCAGCAGAGCGCGGGCAGCAGCAGCAGCAGCCTCCCAGGGGCCCGCCAGCGGCTCCAGCGCGGAGCCCGGCCGGGCGGCGGCGGCCCCGGCGCGGCGCGGCCGCCCCGGCTCCTCGGCATCCCCGCGGCGGGGCCCGGCCGCCCGGCTGCGATGGCGGCGGCGGCGGCGGCTCCGGCCGGGTCCTCCCGCTGCAGCCGCTGCGGAGCCGCCGAGTCACGGCGCTGCGGACGCGCGCCTGGCCCGCCTGTCTCCGCCGCCGCCGCCGCCGCCGCCGCCTCGGCCGCCAGCGCGCCCCCGCCTCCGCGCGCCCCGCCCCGGCGGGGGGCGGCCAGGGGCGCGGGGGCAGCGCCCGGCGGGACCCGCGGGGGGCGGTTCCGCGCCAGCCCTGGGGCGCGGGCCGGGGAGCGAGGCTGGGGAGGGGGCTGCCGGGGCCAAAAGAACAGCTCCGGAGGCCGGGTCCAGAGGGGTGGGGCTGGAGGAGGGGGCTCGGAGGGGCAGCCCTGGGGGAGGAGGAAGAGGCTAAACAAATAATCCTGGAGACGGAGCCACGTGACGGCTCCGGGGAGGATATGGGGGTCGAGGGTCCGAAGCCACCGGACTGAGGCGGGGGCGCGGGCAAGGGTGTGTTGGGGGGGGGGAATGAGGATGCCCTGGGGTTAATGGCGGGATTGGAGAAGAAGGAGTTAAAGAAACAGCCTGGAGGGGAGGGTCCTGGGGGGTCTGCCCTGGGTGAGAAACTGGAGAATAGAGCTGAGGGGTGTTTCAGGGGGGCAGACCTGAGCGACTGTTAGGTGAAATTAAGGTGAAGCTCATCCCTCACCACCCCCAGAAGGAGAGAGATCACGCAGCTGGGAAGATCATTTGTCATCCAAAACAACCCAAATTATTGAGCACTTCCTATAGATGTGGCGAACTCTGGGCTACCTGGGATACAAAAGAATAGGAGGCTGGTTCCCTAAAGTGTAGAGTTTACAGCTGGGTGAGAAGAACATACATGCAAAGAGACACAGGGAAGGAAACACCACGCGTCAAAAAGGATACTGGCGGGTGCTTCGGGGGTCAGGGGAGACTTGATGGGGTCTGGGGAAGTCAGGGAAGGTGTTTCGGAGCAGGTAGGACTCCAGCTAGGCCTGGAAGGAAGGGCGCATTTAAACCAGGGAAAGGGAACAAAAAGGGCACGTCAGGTAGGAAGGTGTGGATGGACAGGATGTGACTCGGGCAGTTTCTCTGGAACATAGGGTTTCTATAGGAAAGAGCTGGGAAGTAAGGAAAATAGTACAAGATCTTAATTCTTAGGATTATGAATGTGGGTTGAAGGGAAATGGGAGTGGCAATGATTGAAGATTTTTTTGTTTCTCTTTCTCTCTCTCTCTTTCTTTGAGCAGGATAATATTTGGAAAACAATATTTTAGAGTTACCTGGTAATTTGGAACTGTGAAAAGAGAACAGGCTTTTAGAATCAGTCCTATGTTCAAATCTTGGTTCTGTTACATTTTTACAAAATGGTGCTGGTAGTCCTGTTTAAGATTGCTTTAAGGATGAAGTGGTTAGCACTTAATAGATGTTCCACATTAGTTCCCCTCCCAGTGTATAGAACAATGACCAGAGGAGACAGACAGATTAGTTAGGAGCCTCCTGCAATAGTCTAGGTATAAGAACTAATGATAAGCCCGCCTGGCATGGCTCAGTGGTTGAACATTGATCTATAAACCAGGAGATCATGATTCAATTCCCAGTCAGAGCACATGCCTGTGTTGTACGCTCAATCCCCGATGTGGGGCATGCAGGAGGCAGCTGATCAATGATTCTCATCATTGATGTTTCTATCTCTCCCTTTCCCTCTCTCTGAAATAAATAATAAAAATATTTTTTAAAAACAGTTTCCGAAATGAAAAAAACACACACTAATGATAACAAATAACAAAATGATAACATTTATTGAATGCCTACTATGTATCAAGCCCTGGCCTAAGTCTTTCACTGTGTTACATTGCCTTTAATCCATATAGATCAGTGGTTCTCAACCTTTCTAATGTCGCTGCCCTTTAATACAGTTCCTCATGTTGTGGAACTGTAATTTTGCTACTGTTATGAATCGTAATGTAAATATCTGTGTTTTCCGATGGTCTTTCTTAGGCAAAATTACAGTTATGAAGTAGCAACGAAAATAATTTTATGGTTGGGGGTCACGACAACATGAGGAACTGTATTAAAGGGCCGAGGCATTAGAAAGATTGAGAAC
The DNA here is from genome assembly GCA_004026805.1 of Lasiurus borealis. Classification (NCBI taxonomy): domain Eukaryota; kingdom Metazoa; phylum Chordata; class Mammalia; order Chiroptera; family Vespertilionidae; genus Lasiurus; species Lasiurus borealis. The sequence goes on along the minus strand of PVJN01007360.1, from coordinate 30,972 downwards.
CACTGATATAGATAAACCCTATGAAATAGATTATTTGGAGCAATCTGATCTTATAACACTTATTTTTAGAATGGGTGTGTGTATACGTGACAGATTAAAGAGACATTGGTCCAAGAAGAAGAGAGAAAGGTTTGGAATGATAGCAAGTTCAGAGAGATGGATGGTAATGTCTTCATAGAAATGGAGCTGTCATAGGAGGAACTGGCTTGAGGGAAGTGTCAGGAGTTTGGTTTAGACTTTCTGAGATAGAAATGACCACAAGATACCTGAGATGCATGTAGGAGTGAGTTCAGAAGAAGGTGGAGAATGAATATTTTGGAAACCTTCAGTCAATATGATAGTTGAAACTGAAAGACTAAAGTGGGAAAGTGCCATATAAGCTAAGAGCCTCATCTTTTTAAAACTATATATTTTTAAAATTATTTTACAGAGGAAAGGAGAGGGAAAGACAGAAACATCAATGATAAGAGAAAATCACTGATGGGCTGCCTCCTGCATGACCCACTGTGGATTGAGCCTGCAACCCCAGCATGTGCCCTGATATGCCCTGACCGGCTTCATAGATCAGTGCTCAATCACTGAGCCATCTCTGGCTGGGCTATGAGCCTGACCTGACACATACATATTCAGAGCCTAAAAGAAGTTGAGCCAATAAATGAGTCTAAAGATTGGCCTAAAAAGATTGAGGAATTGGTTGTTGTGGTGTATCATGGGAAAGGGGAGGAGTGTTTCAAGGTGAGGCAGAGGGTTGGCACTTTCAGGGAGATCACAGGGACTCAAAACTTGCATACACACCTTTGAATTGAATAGCTCACATTCTACTCATGAGAGAGACATAAGTACAGTGGTACCTCGAGATACGAGCTTAATTTGTTCCGTAACCTTGCTCGTATATCAAGTTGCTCGTATCTCAAAGCAAATTTCCCCATTGAAATAGATTGAAATGCTGTTAATCCGTTCCAGCCCCCAAAATGCCACCCCAGTTGTTCTTGTTACTTGTTTTTGAATAAGAAAAATGTATTTATAAGTGACAAATATTGTATAAAAACATAATAAAAGAGAATGTAAAGGAATAAACTGGTTTTATAAAGTGTATTTACCTACTCGTTACACTCTTAATGCTATACTTTATATCTAAACTGAATGTAACTTAACTAATCTTCACTGAACTTAATTGCTACTGGTCTTTGCATTTTTGGCCGATTTCAAAAAAAAACGTCTCCGATGCATGACCAGTAGCAACTTTTTCAGGGTGTTTCTTTTCCACGAAGTGTGACACCCTCTCCCACATTCCTAAGATCTCCTTTATCTCACTTGTAGAGATCTCCTCCACCTCTGGCTCCTCCTCGAAACCAATTTCTTGGAGAACCTCCGCATGTTGCTGAGACTGCAACTCCTGTAACTCCGTGGTGAGTTCCAGAGAGTGCTCCTCGACGAGCTCATTCACGTCTCTCTCATCCACCTCCAGGCCCATGGATTTTCCCAGAGACACTATCTCCTTCTACTGGCACCTCGGGTTCGAATCCTTCCAAGGTCCTTTCGGCTACAGCCTCAGGCCACAGCTTCTTCCATGCAGAGGTCAAAGTCCTCGTTGTAACACCCAGCCAGGCCTGATCAATAATTCTGAGGCATATCACGATGTTAAAGTGGTTCTTCCAGAACTCTTGAAGGGTGAGGTTTGTGTTCTTCGTCACCTCAAAGCAGGGCCGAAACAGGTGCTTGATGTACAGCTTTTTAAAATTAGAAATCACCTCCTGATCCATGGGCTGCAGGATAGGAGTGGTGTTGGGAGATAGGTAGACAACCTTTATAAACTTGAACTCTTCGAGGAATTCATCTTCGAGGTTCGGTGGGTGAGCAGGAGCATTGTCGAGGACGAGGAGGGCTTGCATGGTTAGGTTGTTTTCCTGTAGATTTTTCTTAACAGAAAGGGCTGAAAACCAGGTTTACCCACTGCACAAAAAACTGCCTGGTGACCCATGCCTTTGGGTTTGCCCTCCACATAACTTGCAGTTTATCTTTTAAAATCTTAAGTGGTTTTCCGAATGGTATACAAGCAGAGGCTTGATCTTGCAGTCGCCACTCTCATTGGCGCACAGTGCAAGAGTTAGCCTATCCTTCATGGGTTTGTGGCCTGGCATCGCCTTCTCCTCTGCCATTATAATCCTATTCGGCATCTCCTTCCAGAAAAGCCCTGTCTTGTCACAGTTGAAGACTTGCTGGGGGATATATCCTTTGGCTTCTATCAGTTCGGAAAAAGTTTTGAGGTAATCTTCAGCTGCCTTCACATCCGAACTTGCTGCCTCACCATGCCTGACGATGGAGTGAATGCCGGACCTTTTCAGAAGTTATCAAACTAGCCTCTGCTGGCTTTAAATGAGTCTTTCGATGCTTTGTCCGTGGAAGTGCACGGGGTCTGCTCCAGCAAATCACCGTAAATTGCTCGCGCTTTCTCGAATATGATGCCCTGTGTTAATGTATCTCCTCTAAGCTGCTTCTCTGTCACCCACACCATCAGTAGATTCTTCATCTTTTCATGGAGAGAGCTACGGAGCTACCCTTTATTGACTCCTTCTGTTTAAGCACAGTGCATATAAAGAAGTACTACTCCTGTATTGCCTCGCCAAGTCAGCCACTCGCACACCTTGCTCATATTTTTCTATGATTTCACGCTTTAATTCAATAGACATCATCCTCTTCTGAGCACTGGCATTTCCATTCGCTTTCTTCGGACCCATGGTTATAAAAAGAAATGTGATAAAATATGTAAATGCACAAAAGATGCTTCGACAACGAGGTAAACAAGCACACTGACTGAGGCGTGGGAAACTGTGAGACGCTCAAGTTGAGGTAAACTGGTGGGTCATGTGCAGCTGGCCGATCGTGCCATTACTCGTATCTCAAATGTTGCTCGTATTTCAAAGCAAAAAATGGCTCGCTGGACGGCTCATATCTCAAAAATCTCGTATGTTAGGGCACTCGTATCTCGAGGTACCACTGTAAGTCATTGTGGTTACATAATAAATATGACCGAGATGGCAACAAAGAATTCTGGAAACATTGAGGAAAGAGCAAGGAACTGCCCAAAGTTGGAAGATTTTGGAGAGGGTGTATTCCAGAAGGAGGAAACAGTACATTCAAGGAATGAAAGGGAACAGGCTGGGCTGAACTTCTTAAATACATGATCTGTCTTATTCATCTACTTACTCCTAATGCCAAGTGCTCATGGAAGTGCTAATGATGATGTAGGGCTAAAGTGGTCCATGAGCCAAAACCGATTTGGCTCAGTGGATAGAGTGTTGACCTGCAGACTGAAGGGTCCCGGGTTCGATTCTGCTAAAGGGCATGTATCTTGGTTGTGGCCATGTCCCCAGTGGTGGGGGCAGGGTGGTGGTGGTGCAGGAGGCAGCTGATCAATGTCTCTCTCATCGATGTTTCTGACTCTCTATCCCTTTCCCTTCCTTTTTGTAAAAAGTTAATAAAATATATTTTTTAAAAAATAAATAAAATAAAGTGGTCCATGAGCTGACTACCATGACTCTAAGTGACAGAAGGTAATGATAAAGAAGGAAGAGGTTGATATAAGGTAAATGGATGCTTACAAAATGTATCTCTAAGGTAAATTTCTAGTCGGGAAAGCTCAGATTCCATTGTGAAACCAGCTGAAGAGGAGGGTTAAGACTTCAGAGTAACACTCTTTTTCTCTATGGAAAAGGAGTCAGATACCTGGGTTTAGGTATTGGCTGTCACTACTTTGTAGTGCACCTTTGGGCAAAGTCATTTATTTCATCTCCTTGAGCCTGGTTTTTCTCATTTGTAAAATAAAATTCACAACCCCTTCGTGAAAAGGACCATATGAGTGATTGGAATTCACTTTGTAAACTATAGTTAATTGAGCGGATGTTAGGAAAATCTTTTTTATATTAGTAATCTTATCAAGAAGCATTATATCGGTGCCAGAACTCACTGCAGGAACATGGGAGACCTTTCTTCCATCCACCTCCTCTCATTTCTTCATTCAACAAATATTTATTTTAAATATATTTTGAGTGACAGCTGGGCTGGAGATTTTAAGAAGGTTAAGTTATAATTGCTGTTTTAGTCAATTAGGGAGATTTACAATTACAAAGATACGTTTTGAGTAAAGACCTGAAGGAACAAGGCAGTGGACCATGGGGATATCTTGAGGAAATGAATTCAGACACAGAAAACAAGTTCTGAGGCAGGAGCATGCCTGGCAAGTTTCAGGAACACTGTGGAAACCAGTGTAGTTGGAGTGGCAGATGGGTGAGAATATTAGAAGATGAGGGTTATGAAGAGGAAGGGTTTTTACCTATCTGACATAAAAAGCCAATGGAAGGTTTTGAGACTAGAAGAGATACCTTCCGACTTATCTTTAACAAAAGCACTTTGGTTGCTGCACTGAGGACGGGCTGAGAGGCCATAGCAGAAAGGCCAGAGAGGAGCCTATCAACTATAATTCCAATGGAGGCTGAAGGTGGCTCTGACCAGACAGAGTCCAAGTGGCATTAGTGAAATGTAGCTGGATTCTCAGCAGATTTTGAAAGCAGAGTTGATAAAACTTGGCAATAGATTGCATATGAAATGTGAGAACAAGAAAGGAGTCGAATCACACCAAACTTTTTGACAGGAGTAACTAGAAGAATGGAGTTGTTATTATCTGACACAAAGAAGGCTGCCAGGGGACAGGTTTGAAAAGACATATGAAGAGTTTGGTTTTGAACATAAGTGGGTGCTGTCTCTTAAACACCCAAGTGGATGTGACAAGTAGGCTCTATCATAAGTGGGAAAGAGGTCTAGGCTACAGTATGAACTTAAAGGCTTTCAGAATGAAAAGGAGTTTTGTTACAAAGAGAAGGAGAAACTGGCAGCTGGAGGAGGAAGCAGAGTCAAGAAAGGGTTAACTGTTTTTTGCTTGTTTTCAATATGGGGAAAATAACATTTATATGTTGACTGAGAAGGATCCAATAGAGGGGGAAATGGATGCTGCAGGTGAGAGGGGGAGAATTGCTGAAGTGATGTCCTTGAGTAGCAAGGTTTCAAGTGGAGAGGTGGGCTATGAGCTAGGATATTCATCCATCTTCAGAGGGAAGAAGAGGACTTTTAGGCGGATAAACCTGTGACCAGCGTGGAGGAGATTATAGGGGGACTTGCATTTATTGATTACTTAGTTCAGCTCTGTGCTAGATGCCTTCCTCACAACAGTCCTTGATATGAGAGGGAGATGGGTCAAGAGGCTGTTGCCAGGCGGAGAGAAAAACTGAGAACTGAACTGAATAAAAAGCTCCCGGAGGTTCCAAGGCATGATGCTCTTCATGCTCCCGGGAACTTCTTTCTCCCAGATCATGTGGGCTTCTTCACTGCAGATTCTGGAACTCCATTTGGTGACCAAAATTCTTTATTTGACCCATCTTTTGTCAGGCTCCTGAACCTTCTAGGCCCATCTATGCACTTCCTTGTAAATCTAGTTTCAAACCCCCCTAAGTCAGTTTAATCAGCACCCCCCCTCCTCAATATCTGATCACTTTGGTATCTAATTGGGTTCCTCGTCCTCCACTATTTCTCATGTGATGTCTGATTACCCTGGCCTCTCTTCAGCCAGAATCCTGTTAGTTTCATTTAGCCAGAATCCCTGACCCCTGATATTTCTTCTTAGTAATTTTCCATCCACCAACCCTTGCCCTGCTCTCTGACTATAAATTCCCATGAGGACCTTGGTGTAGTCATAGTTGAGACTAATTTCTCTCATTCACTGCAAAATTCCACTGCAGTGGGCCCTATATCCACAGCGAGAGTCCCCCCCACTGTGAGTAAAGTCTTCCTTACCATGCTTTCACAAGTATCATTGAATTTTATTTTTTCTTTAACATTGGGTAGGAAGAAACTAACTTCTAGCTCGATCGCTCAATCACAGGGCAGAGATGCTTCTTATAAAGGAAGGAAATAGTGGGTGGTCACCAAAATCTGCAGCACTGGGCAGTTCTTGTTGCTAGAAGGGCCTCAGCATAAAGCCAGCCAATTTTACCCCCAAAATAAAGACCAAAAAAATCCCACCCAAAACAACTAAAAATAGGAATGGGGAAGAATGGAGTTCCTATTTGGAATCTGAAAGGAAATATAGATGGGAGGCTTAGGAAGTCTTTTTGACTTCCCTTCTTCCTCTGAATTCCTGTTGTAGCAACTAACACTGAATGAGGGCTTAGTGTCTGCCAAGGAATTTTTCTATGTTATATCACTTAATCCTCACAACTGTCCTATGGAATAGATTCCAAGGAAAGGTTGAGAGGGGAAATAATTTATCTAAGAATACAGTTAGAAAACAGCAAAACCAGGAATAAAACCCAAGTACCTGACACTAAAGCATATGTCCCTAACTCCTTGTAACTTTGTTCATTAATTACCTCAAAAATTCTATAACTATTACTAAGCAGCCACTCTGGAAGGTACTGTAGCAAGTGAGACAGACTTCAGGTGAAAGAGATAAGACTTGAACACATATTCCATGTAACAAATAACCTCAACACGTTACACGTCCTATAGGTTTGGGGAGATTGAGGTCACTCTGGCTGGGGAAAATCAGGGAGTTCAAGGAAAGCTTCAAAAAGGAAGTGGTATTTGAGCCCGGTCAGTGTGGCTCAGTGATTGAGTGTTGACCCCTGGACCAGAAGGTCACAGTTTGATTCTGGTTAGAGCATATGCCAGGGTTGTAGGCTTAATCTCCAGTGTGGGGCAATGTAGGAGGCAGTGGATCGGTGATTCTCTTTCATCATTGATATTTCTGTTTTTCTCCCTCTCCTTTCCTCTCTAAAACCAAATATATATATATATATATATATATATTTTTTTTTTTTTTTTAAAGAAATACCCTGAAGTGGGAGACACCTGAACCAGCAAGCTTTTGGAGAATCCCCCCAACTATCCACATCTATCTCTGAATCACCTTATACTCTTCAGGCATTTAAAATAGGGGTCTGGTTCTATCAGGGCCAGCTGGTCCCATCAGTCAGTTCCAGGTTCCAGGAATCTGGCAGGCGTTTCAGATTGTCCCTAATTTTTTGTAACATTAGCTTTCAAATGGGGGTTTCAATATTTCTATGATACATGAAGACTTTCTATTTTGTAAGGGAATTCATTTCCAAATGCTCAACTCCCATAAGTATTTCACCTGAGAAAGGTCTTGGGGTTGAAGCTCCACGCTACCATATTTTCTGGTGTATAAGAAGACTGGGCGTATAAGATGACCCCCAACTTTTGAGAAGATTTTCCTGGATTAAAAAGTTGTCTTATAAACTGGAAAATACAGTAACTTTTCCTTTATAATTGTAGTTGTGCTAATCTTCATAAGAAAAGCACATCAGCCAAAACCGTTTGGTTCAGTGGATAGAGCGTCAACCTGTGGACTGGAAGGTCCCGGGTTCAGTTCCTGTCAAGGGCACGTACCTTGGTTGCGGGCACATCCCCATTGGGGGTTGTGCAAGAGGCAGCTGATGGATGTCTCTTTCTCATCAATGTTTTTGACTCACCATCTCTCTTCCTTCCTCTCTGTAAAAAATCAATAAAATATATATTAAAAAAAGAAAGAAAGAAAAGAAAAGAAAGGCACATCATCTGGCAGGCATAGCTCAGTGGTAGAGCATCAACCTATGAACCAGCAAGTTACTGGTTCAATTCCTGGTCAGGGCACATGCCCATGTTGTGGGCTCAGTCCCCAGTAGGGGGCATGCAGGAGGCAGCTGATCCATGATTGTCATTGAGGTTTCTATATCTCTCCCTTCCTCTTTGAAATCAATAAAAATATATTATTTTCTAAAAAAAAGAAAAAAGAAAGAAAGGTACATCCCTGGCACATCCTATATCTGATTTGGTACATTGCTTAGGGCAATACAAAATCCTGCAAGTGACAGAGGAACAATTAAAAATATCAGTTTCAGAGAACCATCCTTTAATGGTGGAGCAGCATCATTTATCAAAATTATTTTTTGAGAAAACGAAGATGGCACCATAAATGAACACCTAAACTGCTGCCTCACACAACAATTTCAAAACTACAGTTAACAAAATCTGAGAATAATCCAAGATGGCGGCATATGTAAACACCTACACTGCTGCCTCGCATAACAATTTCGAAACTACAACTAAAAGACAAAATGGACAGCATCCAGAACCACAGAAAAGCTGGCTGAGTGGAAATTCTACAACTAGAAGGAAAGAGAGGGGCTCACAGAGACCCAGAGGAGCTGCAAAAAACTGAGGTACGGAGACACATGTGTGGAGAGAGCGGGTGGCAGAGTACCTGGCTGGCTTTCTGTGGCGGGAGGGAGACGGAGACTCCTAACTGCATTGAACCCCTTATCCTACAACAGTAAACTCCAGGTCCAGCTAAAACTCATACAGGGGGGAGTTTGGACTGTGAAAAGGGAGAAGTGCACGGAAATTTAGGAGAGTTGTGAAAGAGTAGAAGTCTGGTGGCACGCAGAGCACTGTGCGCAGAGGACCAACTACTGATTGTGCTGCTGGCTTTCAAGAGTAGGCGGGAGTGGAGGCTTCCAACTGCACCACTTCTGACTTCACTAAACCCAGTTTTGGGTGAAATCCTGGGGACTAAGACTCATATGGTCCCAGAGCACAGGGGAGTCGGAAAGGCAGCGGTCTAGAGGCACTGCAAGAGTGCGTGTGTGCACAGGGACCAATCCAGCAATTACCCAGTCATGTGAGACTCAGTGGCCGTGGAGGATGGGGGCGATTGGAAGGCAAGGCAGTCTGTTAAGCTCTGAGACTCCACCCATCCCAAGCTCAACAGAGAGGCTTTTGCAGTTTTGCAAGTCTTGTATCATAAGGCTGAATCCAACACAGAAGTTCTCCTGGCATAGTGAAAATGCGGAGACAAAGGAAGAGATTACAACAAAAGAAATGGAGGAAAACAAATGACTGGATATAGAGTTCAAAACACGCTTATAAGGTTTTTCAAGAATACCCTAGAAAAGATGGATAAATTTAGTGAGACCCAAGAGGAGATGAAAAAGGATCAAGTAGAGATGAAAAAGGACCAACTAGAAATTAAACATACACTGTCTGAAATAAAAAATAGTATTCAGAAACCTAACAGCAGACTAGAGGAAGGCAAAAATTTGTCAAAATCAAGTAAAAAATTTGAAATATAATCAGAAAACACTCAACTGGAAAAGCAAGAAGAGAAAAATGTGAAGATAATGTAAGGAGCTTCTGGGACAGCTTCAAGCGTACCAACATCAGAATTGTGGGGGTGCCAGAAGAAGTGAGAGAGAAAGATACTGAAAACCTATTTGAAGAAATAATGACTGAAAACTTCCCACATCTGGTGAAAGAAATAGACTTACAAATCCAGGAAGCACACAGAACCCCATATAAAAGGAATCCAAAGAGGACTACACCAAGACACATCATAATTAAAATACCAAGAGCAAAAGACAAAGAGAGAATATTAAAAGCAGCAAGAGAAAAACAGTTAATTACCTACAAGGGAGCGCCCATACGATTGCCAGCTGATTTCTCAACAGATACGGTGCAGGCCAGATGGGAGTGGCAAGGAATATTCAACGTGATGAATAGCTAGAACCTACAACCAAGAATACTCTATCCAGCAAAGCTATCATTCAGAATTGAAGGTCAGATAAAGTGCTTCACAGATAAGAAAAAGCTAAAGGGCCGAAACTGGTTTGGCTCAGTGGATAGAGCATTGGCCTGCGGACGGAAAGGTCCCAGGTTCAATTCCCATCAAGGGCATGTATCCTGGTTGTGGGCACCTCCCCAGTAGGGGGCGTGCAGGAGGCGGCTGATCGATGTTTTTCTCTCATTGATGTTTCTAACTCTCTATCCCTATACCTTCCTCTCTGTAAAAATTCAATAAAATATATATTTTTTTTAAAAGAAAAAGCTAAAGGAGTTCATCAACTCCAAACCAGTATTATATGAAATGCTGAAAGGTACTCTTTAAGAAGAGGAAGAAGAAAAAGGTAAAAGATAAAAAAATTATGAACAACAAGTGAATCTATCAACAAGTGAATCTAAAAATTAAGTGAATTAAAAATTTGATCAACAGAATAAACTGGTGAATATAATAGAATCAGGAGCACAGAAAGGGAGTGGACTGATAATTTTCACCAGGAAAGGGGTGAGGGGCGTGCAGGGAGAGACTGGACAAAAATCATACATCTCTGGATGAAGTCAACGGGAGGGAGGTAAGGGTAGAGAGAGGGATGGGAGCTAGGTGAAGGGGAGCCATAGAGGGGGAAAAAGAGAAACAAATGTAATAATCTGAATAATAAAGGTTTAATTTAAAAAAACTACAGTTAAAAGACAGAAGGGACACCATCTAGAACCACAAGAAAGCTGGCTGAGTGAAAATTCTACAACTAGAAGGAAAGAGATGGGTTCATGTAGAGTCAGAGGAGTTGCAAAAAGCTGAGTTACAGAGACATGCGCATGGAGAGGACGGGTGGTGGATTGCCTGGCTGGCTTCCTCTAGCAGGAAGGAGACGGAAACTCCCGACTGCACTGAACCCCAGTTCCAGGCGAGACTCATATGGAGGAGTATGGACTGTTGTGAAAAAGGAGGAGTGCACAGAAACTTAGGGGAGTCACGAAAAACAGAGGTCTGGAGGTGTGCAAGTGTGAGTGCACACACAGGGGGCTGTCTGCTGATTGTGCCGCTGGCTTTCTCTAGCGGGAGGGAGACAGAACCTCCCAACTGCACTGAAATCCACTTCTAACTGCACTGAACCTCAGTTTCGGGCTAGACCCTGGGGACCCATACTCATAGTAACGGAATTTATTTTCAAATCCTCAACTCCCATAAGTATTCCACCTGAGAAAGGTCTTGGGGTTGAAGCTATGGGGTGGATTCTAAAGAAAGGTTGAGAGGGGATATAATTTATCTATCCCCTACCTGGTGAAAGAAATAGACTTACAAGTTCAGGAAGTGCACAGAAACTCAGGGGAGCCGAGAAAGGCAGAGGGCTGGAGGCACGCTTGTGCGAGTGCACAGAGAGGGCTGCAGTGATTACTGAGTGACACCTAGACCCAGGGCCCTCATAGGGCAGGGATGATTGAAGCCAAGGCTGTCTGCTCAGCCCTGAGACTCCACCCCATCCAAGCTGAACACAGAGGCTGTTGCAATTTTGCAAGTCTTGTATCATAAGGTTGACTCCAGCTCAGAAGTTCTTCTGGTGTAGACACAGCTGATCCACACAATCAATTGACCTGGAGGTCAATTCTCCCCAGTGATACCGACAACAATCAAGACTTAACTAAAACAAGGCTGTACACACAGTCCATAAAAGGGTGCACCAAGAGAGTCCACCTCAGGTAAATGGGGAGGTAGAGCTACTGGGCCATATAGGACAACTAGCACACAAAACTACTCTACCAACTCAGGGAAGCAGTGAAAATGCAGAGACAAAGGAACAGATCACAAACAAAAGAAATGTAGGAAAACGAACGATTGGATATAGAGTTCAAAACTATGGTTATAAGGTTTTCCAAGAATTTCCTAGAAAAGATGAATACATTTAGCTAGACCCAAGAAGAGATGAAAAAGGACCAACTAGAAATTAATCATACACTGACTGAAATAAAAAATATTACACAGAGACCTAATAGCAGACTAGAGGAAGGCAAGAATCAAGATTTGAAATACAAAGAAGCAGAAAACACTCAACTGGAAAGCAAGAAGAGAAAAGAATAAAAAAATTTGAAGATAGTGTAAAGAGCCTCTGGGATAACTTCAAGTGTACCAACATAAGAATTATGGGGGTGCCAGAAGAAGAGAGAGAGCAAGATGCTAAAAACCTATTTGAAGAAATAATGACAGAAAACTTCCCTACCTGGTGAAAGAAATAGACTTACAAGTCCAGGAAGCACAGAACCCTAAACAAAAGGAATCCAAAGTGGACTACACCAAGACACATCATAATTAAAATGCCAAGAGCAAAAGACAATGAGAGAATATTAAAAGCAGCAAGAGAAAAACAGTTAATTACCTACAAGGAAGCACCATACAACTGTCAGCTGATTTCTCAACAGAAACTATGTAGGCCAGAAGGAAGTGGCAAAAAATATTCAACGTGATGAATAGCAAGAACCTACAACCAAGATTACTCTACCCAGCAAAGCTATCATTCAGAATTGAAGATCAGATAAAGAGCTTCACAGATAAGAGAAAACTAAAGGAGTTCATCAACACCAACCAGTATTATATGAAATGCTGAAAGGTAATCTTTAAGAAGAGAAAGAAGAAGAAAACAGTAAAGATAAAAATTATGAACAACAAATACATATCTATCAACAAGTGAATCTAAAAATCATGTGAATCAGCCGAAACGGGTTTGGCTCAATGGATAGAGCGTCGGTCTGCAGACTGAAAGGTCCCAGGTTTGATTCTGGTCAAGGGCATGTACCTTGGTTTCGGGCACATCCCAAATAGGGGGCATGCAAGAGGCAGCTGATCAATGTCTCTCTCATTGATGTTTATAACTCTCTATCCCTCTCCCTTCCTCTTTGTAAAAAATCAATAAAATAGAAAAATGGGGAGGAATCCAAGATGGCAGCTTAGGTAAACATCTATACTGCTGCCTCGCACAACAATTTCAAAACTACAACTAAAAGACAGAACGACACCATCCAGAACCACAGGAAAGCTGGCTGAGTTGAACTTATACAACTAGAAGGAAAGGGAGGGGCTCACAGAGACTCAGAGGAGCTACAAAAAGCTGAGGTACTGAGATGCACTTGTGGAGAGAGCCGGTGCTGGAGAACCTGGATGGCTTTCTCTGGTGGGAGGAAAACGGAGACTCCCAACATCATTGAACCCCTTATCCCACGACACTAAACCCCAGACCCAGCCGAAACTCATTCGGTGTGGGGGGAGGAGGGGTTTGGACTATGAAGGGGGAGAGGTGCACGAAAATTTAGAGGAATCGCAAAAGATCAGAAGGCTGGTGGCACGCATGGCAATGTGCACAGAGGACCGACTGCTGATTGTGCCCCTGACTTTCACGAGTGGGTGGGAGACAGACCCTCCCAATTGTGCCATTTCTAACTCCACTAAACCCCAGTTTCGGGAGAAACCCTGGGACCCAGATTCATATGGTCCCAGAGCGCAGGGGATCCAGAGGGGCAGGGAGAGCACCTGCGTGCACAGGGATTGCTCCAGTGATTACCCAGTCACGTGAGACTCAGGGGCCATGGAGGGCGGTGCTGACTGGAAGGCAAGGCGGTTCCTTAAGCCCTGAGACTCCACGCATCCCAAGCTCAACAGAAAGGCTTTTGCAGTTTTGTAAGTCTGGTATCATAAGCTGAATCCAACACTGAAGTTCTCCCAGCATAGTGAAAATGCCAAGACAAGGGAAGGGATCACAAACAAAAGAAATGGAGGAAAAGAAACGACTAGATATAGAGTTCAAAACCACGCTTACAAGGTTTTTCAAGAATATCTTAGAAAAGTTGGATAAAGTTAGGGAGTCCCAAGATGAGATGAAAAAGAACCAACTAGAGATGATAGAGATCCAACTAGAGATGGAAAAGGACAACTAAAAATTAAACATACACTGACTGAAATAAAAATAGTATTCAGAGACCTAACAGCAGACTAGAGGAAGGCAAGAATCAAGTCAAAAATTTGAAATATAAAGAATAAGAAAACACTCAACTGGAAAAGCAAGAAGAGAAAAGAATCCAAAAATATGAAGATAATGTAAGGAGCCTCTGGGACAGCTTCAAGCGTACCAACATCAGAATTGTGGGGGTACCAGAGGAAGAGAGAGAGCAAGATACTAAAAACCTACTTTAAGAAATAATGACTGAAAACTTCCCACATCTGGTAAAAGAAATAGACTTACAAGTCCAGGAAGCACACAGAACCCCATATAAAAGGAATCCAAAGTGGACTACACTAAGACACATCATAATTAAAATACCAAGAGCAAAAGACAAAGAGAAAATATTAAAAGCAGCAAGAGAAAAACAGTTAATTACGTACAAGGGAGCATCCATACAATTGTCAGCTAATTTCTCAACAGAAACGATGCAGGCCAGATGGGAGTGGCAAGAAATATTCAACGTGATGAATCGCAAGAATGTACAACCAAGAATACTCTATCCAGCAAAGCTATCATTCAGAATTGAAAGTCAGATAAAGAGCTTCACAGATAAGAAAAAGCTAAAGGAGTTCATCAACTCCAAACCAGTATTGTATGAAATGCTGAAAGTTACTCTTTAAGAAGAGGAAGAAGAAAAAAGTTAAAAGACAAAAAATTATGAACAGCCGAAACCAGTTTGGCTCAGTAGATAGAGCGTCAGCCTGCGGACTGAAAGGTCCCTGGTTCGATTCTGGTCGGGAGCATGTACCTTGGTTGCAGGCACATCTCCAGTATGGGGCATGCAGGAGGCGGCTGATTGATGTCTCTCTCTCATCGATGTTTCTGACTTTCTATCCCTCTCCTTTCCTCTCTGTAAAATATCAATAAAATATATTTAAAAAAATTATGAACAACAAATACATATCTATCAACAAGTAGATCTAAAAATTAAGTGAATTAAAAATTTGATGAACAGAATAAACTGGTGAATATAATAGAATCAGGAGCACAGAAAGGGAGTGAACTGATAATTCTCAGGGGGAAAGGGGTGAGGGATATACAGGGAGAGACTGGACAAAAATCATACACTTATGGATGAGGTCAACGGAAGGAAGGTAAGGGTAGAGGGAGGGGTGGGAACTGGGTGGAGGGGAGCTATGGAGGGGAAAAAAGAGAAACAAATGTAATAATCTGAATAATAAAGGTTTAATTAAAAAAGAAACTAAAGAAAAAAATCAATAAAATATATTAAAAATCAATACAAATAAAATATTTAAAAATCAAGTGAATTAAAAGTTTAATGCACCAGTGAATATAATAGAATCAGGAGCATAGAAAGGGAGTGGATTGCCCTGACCGGTTTGTTTCAGTGGATAGAGCGTCAGCCTGTGGGCTCAGGGGTCCTGGGTTCAATTCTGGTCAAGGGCATGTACCTTGATTGCAGATACATCCCCAGGTTGGGGTGTGCAGGAGGCAGCTGATCGATGTTTCTCTCTCACCCGTGTTTTTAGATTTCTTTCCCTCTCCCTTCCTCTCTGTGAAAAATCAATAAAATATTTTTTTTTTTAAAAAAGGGAGTGGACTGACAATTCTCAGGGGAAAGGAGTGAGGGGAGTACAGGGAGAGACTGGACAAAAATCGTACACCTATGGATGAGGACAATGGGAGAGAGGTAAGGGCAGAGGGAGGAGTGGGAGCTGGGTGGAGGGAAGCTGGGGAGGGAAAGGAACAATTGTAATCATCTGAACAATAAAGATGTATTAAATTTAAAAAATTTATTTTTTGTGGCATATTTGAAAAACAATGAAGATCCGTGGTCTAAGATAATACATTATGGTGGCTTCTTGAGAGTTTTCTAGGAGGCCCTGTCCTGGTCCTCTCAACCTCTAGGCTCTGTTTCACCAATCCAGCCTGGTAGTTGATTTCTTCAGAACTTTCACCCCAGTTGACCAATCTCCTTCTTGAAACACTTCTCCCCTGGCTTTGGTATGTCACACTCTCCTAATTTTCCTCCCCACCTCAGGGCCTCTCATTCCAAGTTTCCTTTTCTAGTCCATCTCTTCCAAGTGACCTTTAAAGTTCAGGAGTTTCTTAGGACAGTCATAAGCCCTCTTTTCTTTCTGATCTTTTCTTACCAAGTGATTTCATCCGTTACTACAATTTCAAATATCATCTGCATTCCAACAACTCTTCATTGTCTATCACTAGCCTAGACCTTGCTCTTGAACTCCAAAGTCCAATTACTTACTCCACCTCTATACCTGAATGTCTCACAGGATTTCCAAATGCGAAAGGCAAAGCCAAGCTCATGTGCTTCCTATTCAAAATCTCGTCCTCCTTCTCTAATTTAGTAGCAGCACTCCACCTGTCCAGTTCATACCAGAGAGCTGGAAGACCTCCTTAAATTCCTCCGTAGCAATAAACAATCAATGCTTATGGACTCCACTTCATGAAAGATTTCCCTAAGCCTCCAGACTAGGATATATACCCTAATCTATACCTTCATATACTTCACAGTACTTATCCAAATTGTAATTCTGTGATTATTTGTGTAACGCCATTTCTCCCTCTCTGGCATAAGCTCTTTGTGCACAAGCACCATGCCTGTCTTTTTTTCTAGCACGTAGTTGGATCTCAATAAATATTTGTGAAATTATTGTAGCCAGGATATGTTCATCTTTGCAATTTAGTATCTAATGCTAAGTGCACAGTAGGGGGCAGCAGAGTATAGATAATGGAAAGAATCCAGGCCTCAGTATTAAAAGGGTAACCTGGGGTAAATCACTTATCATTTCTGAGACTCTTATGTCCATCTCTGTAAATCAGGACTAATTCTCCTTCCCTTGGATCAAAAGGGTTTTAATGTTGTACGAACAGAATAAAGTGTTATTAGAGTCAGGTAAATAAATATCCATTGAATAAGTGGGTACAGAGGAAGAGGATTTTGGTTATACTGTGGAACAGATGTGAGTAGAGACCTGACAGATTCAGAAGAGAGGAAATGAAAGTTCAAGGAAGAGACTGGCTGAAGTCCAGAGCCAGCCGGAGACAAAGCTGTGAAGTTAGTGCAGTGTGTTCTTGGCATGTTCCCATCTCGGCTCTCTGATCACTGCCTTCCCACCTCTAGCCTCTAGTGCCCTATCGTTGTGCTATGCTGCAGGCCTTTCTTTTCCTTTCCTTCCATCAAAGGACATCTGTCTTGTGTTCTGGCCTTCATACGCTGCCTCACTGCCATCCACAATGACAGTTAGTTAACCCAATAAATTGATCCTTTAGCACCGACAACTGCAATTTGTGCGATGAAATTCCTAATGATGCTAATTTTATTTTATTATTGGTTTGAGAGAGAAAGAGAGATTTGTTTCACTTATTTATGATGTAAGCTATAGGCCAAGGTTTATATGATTCATTAGTTGATTCTTGTCTGTGCCCAGACCAAGGATTGAACCTGCAACCTTGGTGTATCAGGATGATGCTCTAACTAATTAAGGTGCTGGCCAGGACTGCAATGCTAATTTTAAGTTTGCTTGGAGTGACAGATTTCAAGACTGCATTAAATAAAGTTTCATGGTGGGGTAATAGAATAAATAAATAGATAGATCCCTGCTAATGGCAGATGGTGTGTTATTTTACCACTCCTAATGATAGGAGTTGGACCTTCTTGAGACAGGAAGAATAACCTACTCAAAGGAATAAATTCCAAATGATGACATTGTAGGTTCTGGAAGGGGAGGAGATGAAATAGTAACAGGGATTAAAGCAGTCCTAATCTTGGACTAAAAAAAAATTAATTGTACAAATAAAGAATCTATGAGATGTGACTTGATAGCAATATGAGAAAAACTTTTTAAAAATCTTATAAATTTATATATAACTTAATTGCCATTTACATCAGTAAAATTCATTTGATAAATAGTCATGCAACCATTACAACCAAAATACAAAATTTCCACGTGTTACCTGTTTGTAGTCAAAACCTTCTCTACCCATAAGCCCTGGCAACACTGATGTTTTCTCTATCCTTATAGTCCAACTTATCAAATTTTCTTTTTATGAATTTTGCTTTAATTCTGCATTTAAAGACTCTGTCTAACCCAAGGTGACAAAGATTTTTCTTCTTTGCTTCTTTCTAAACACTTCATAGGTTTATGTTTAGGTCTATGATCTATTCCAACTAAAGTTTTAAAATTAAAAATGTAAGGTATAGGCCAAGGTTTATATGTATGCATGTGAATGTCCAGTTATTCCAGCATCATTTGTTTAAAAGATAACCTTTCCTCATTACCCTTTTGTAAAAGGGTCATTGGCCATATCTGTGTAATTTGTGTTAGTCTATTTCTGGATACTCTACTCTGTTCTATTGATCTATGCATCTGTGCTTTTGCCAATACTACACTGTATTACTGTAGTGGTCTAGTGACACTTGAAATCAGATAGTGCAAGTTCTCTAACAATGTCCTTCTTTTTCTTTTTAATTTATTGATTTGAGAGACAGAGAGGGAGGAAGAGAGACAGAGAGACATTGATTTATTGTCCCACTTATTTATGCATTCACTGGTTACTTCTTGTTTGTACCTTGACTGGAGATCGAACCTGCAATCTTCGAGTATTGGAATGATGCTCCAACCAACAGAGCTACCTGGCTAGGGCCAATGTTCTACTTTTTAAAAGTTGTTTTAGCTCTCTAGTTCCTTTCCTTTGTCATGTAAATCTTAGAATCAACTTATTGACATCTCCAAAAAAAATCCTGATGGGATTTTTATTGGGCTTGTGTTAAATCTATATGTCAATTTGGGAGAATTGACATCTTAACAGAATTAGGACTTCTAGTCACTGAACATATTAATCATTTCATTTATTTATTTATTATTTAACATTTTTATAAGAGTTTATTTGAGCCAAGTTGACAGCATATACTGGAAAGCAAGATCTCAAATGCACCCTCATTCCATTACTTAGATCTTTTATTTCCTTCATAGGTGCTTTATAGTTTTCAGCATAAACATCTATCATATATTTTATTATATTTATTCCTAAATACTTCATTATTTTGGTGCAATTATAAATTATGTTGTTTATTTAATTTTTTTCAATTACTCACTGCCAGTAAACACAAATACAATTAATTTATATATTACGACTTTGCATTTTGTGACTTTGCCAAACTCATTACTAATTAATTCTAGGATGTCTTTTGGTAGATTTTTAAAAATATATTTTTATTGATTTCAGGGAGAAAGGGGAAGGTAGAGAGAGATAGAAACATCAGTGATAAGGGAGAATCATTGATTGGCTGCCTCTTGCATGCTCCCTACTGGGGATGGAGCCTGCAATCCAGAATCAAACCCAAGACCCTTCAGTTTACAAGCCAACATTCTATCTACTGAGCCAAACCAGCTAGGGCATTTTTGGGGTATATTTAATAGAATGTTCCATATAGACAATCATATTGGTTACTAATAGAGACAGTTTTATTTATTTATTTTTTCTATTGCATGTGTCCCCCAACCCCTTGCCTGGTTGCATTGGTTAGAATTTTGGGGGTGATATTGGAGTGGCCAGAGTGAATATCCTTGCCATGTTCTCAGTCTTAAGGAGAAAACATTCAGTCTTTCACCATTAGGGATAATGTCCTTTCTGTAGGTCGACTTTTTTTTATAAAGGTTAGAGAGGTTTCCTTCTGTTAATCTTTGAGAGATTTTAACATGAATGGATGTTGAATTGTTTTGAATTCTCTTCTTCAATGGAGATTATCATGTGTTTTTTCCTTATTTATTTTTTAATCAATAGATACAAAGCTTTATATACCACAATACATATTTGTGATGGGGAAAATGCTACCTGGCCAGGGCTTTATTGGGAGGTTTTAAACAAGAAAAACAAACGTAGATTCTAACAACAGAAGAGAGGTTAAGTAACTATGATACATCTACATGATGGCATGTTAGGCAATCATTAGAATTATTGATTGGTTGATTTTCCACAGAGAGGACGGGAAAGGGATAGAGAGTTAGAAACATCAATGAGAGAGAGACATCGATCAGCTGCCTCCTGCAGGCCCCCCACTGGAGATGTGCCTGCAACCAAGGTACGTGCTCTTGACCGGAATCAAACCTGGGACCTTTCAGTCTGCAGGCCGATGCTCTATCCACCGAGCCAAACTGGTTTTGGCATTAGAATAATTTATTAAAAATTTGTAATAACACTAAAGTTATTATCACAATTTACATAAATAAAGCAGAATATACACTATATATATAGATGATAACTATAGAAAAATTCTAAAAGGAAATATCTCTAAATATAGTAATATTTGTTGGTGAAATTTGGTTTCCCCCCTTTCTTTCTATTTTTGTGTGTTTTCTATATTTTCTACTATATTATTTTTGTAACAATTATATGGGTAAAATAAAATTTAAAATATAGACTAACAAATACACTTATAACTAATATATGAGGATACATAATTAGTCTATGTTATGTTGTTATTTAGTTGACATTAATAAAATATCAAGTTAGAAAAACCATATAAAATGAGCAATAAAGTAAAAGCTAATGTTTAATATAGATGTCTTATTGTACTTTATCTCTTTATAGGTCAAGTGTTGATAGAAGACAACCAGTGCATTGCTTTCACGGTTTCCAATCATATGAGCCCATGGACAAAACCAATAGTTAATGGATCACACATGAAAGTTTCCAAGAAAATGAAAAAGAAGATCCATCCCAGTAAGTGAAGTTGTTCCTCTAACCTCAAAAAATCTTGGACTTTGGAACTTTTCAATACAACTCTGAAGATTATTAGGTGTCTGGGAGGGTCAACTGGAGCCTAAGAGCTTTGCCCTGGCTGGCCCTTCTGCCTGGCAGTCTCTTCCCCTGATTATCCACACCGCTCACTCCCACAGTGCCTTCAAATCTTAGCTCAAATGTTATTCTTTTGGCGTCTGTGATGACATGTTCTGCAGTGAGGGGGGGAGGGTTCCAGGTTCAGTTAATGAAGCAGCTCAGTGATATCAGTGTCCCGAGTCACCTTATCTTCCATTCTCTCTTTTTTAAAAAATATATTTTATTGATTTTTTTTTTTTACAGAAAGGAAGGGAGAGGGATAGAGTGTTAGAAACATCGATGAGAGAGAAAGATGGATCAGCTGACTCCTGCACACCCCCTACTGGGGATGTGCCCACAACCAAGGTACATTCCCTTGACCAAGGTACATGCCTTTGACCAGAACTGAACCTGGGATCTTTCAGTCCGCAGGCCAATGCCCTATCCACTTAGCCAAACTGGTTTTGGCTCTTCTGTTCTCTTGACTTTCTTTCATGGTCCTAAGATGTGTCTTTTTCTTTTTTATTCTATCAATATGGTGAATTACACTCATGGATTTTTTTTTCTTTTCAGTATTGTACCATTATTTAATTAACTAGATAAAACCCTCCTGGTAGCGAAATATTATCTATTTGACATGTTTATGGATTCCTTGTATTAATAGTTTATGGAGGATCTTTGGTTCTAATTCATGTGGAATATTCATCTGTAGTTTCCTTATATCTTTTTTTTTTTTCCATTTAGTATCAGGATAACACTTGACCTTATAAAGGAGTTGCAGTTGCCCCTCCTTTTCTATTTTCTGGAAGAGTTGGTATAGAATATATATATTTTTTAATGTTTGGTGGGATTTGCCAATGAAATCCCTGGGGCTGGAATTTTCTTCATTGGGAATTTTTAAATTTAATTTTATTGAGAGAGAGAGAGAGAGAGATTTGTTGTTCCATTCATCGGTTGCTTCTTGTATGTGCTTTGACTGGGGACTGAACCTGCAACCTTGGTGCATCAGGACGATACTCTAACTCAGTGGTCAGCAAACTCATTAGTCAACAGAGCGGCAAACTGACCACTGCTCTAACCAACTGAGCTACCTTGTCAAGGCTACATTGGTAAGTTTAAACTATGAATTCATTTTCTTTAATATTGTTCCACCAGTTCCAAAAATATTTTCATTTTTAAAACATATTTTCTGGCCCAGTGAGAGTTCAGTCGTTGAGCGTCAACCTAAGAACCAGGTGACTGGTCACATTTCAATTCCCGGCCAGGACACTTGCCCAGGTTGGGGGCTCCATCCCCAGTGTGAGGCGTGTAGGGAGCAGCTGATCAATGGTTGCCTCTAATCATTGATTTCTATCTCTCTCTCTCTCTCTCTCTCTCTCTGAAATCAATAAAAATATAAAATAAAATCATTTTTCCTGTGATCTCTATTTTGGTTATTTTCTATTTCCAAGTTCACTCATTCATCCCCTGTTATCTCAATTCTACTAATGAGCCCCTCCAGTAAACTTTTTAAAACTTTATATAATTTCCATTTGGTTCTGTTGGTTCTGAGAACTTCTACCTTCACAGTCATTTCAAGGGTGTTTACTTTTAGCTCAGGGGGGATGATTATAATAGTTGTTTTAAAGACTGTCAGATAATTCTAACTAGTGGGTCATTTTAGGATTAACATCTGTTTATTTTATTTTCCCTTAAAGATTAATCAGATTTCCTGATTCTTGCTATATAAAGTAATTTTGGATTATATCCTGGCCATTTTGAATCTTAGATTATGGGACTCTGAGCCCTGTGAAAATCCTCTGGAGGCTATAATTATTTTGTTAACCTCACTCAGGGCAGGGAATGAACCTGCAACTGAGGTACGTGCCTAGACCAGGAGCAACAATATCACTGTTTTCTACCTCCACATCTTTTTTTTTTTAATGATGAAATTTATAGTTTACTTTCATATAAGAGTAATGATGATAAAATCCACTTAAACAATACTTTTTCGGCAAATGTTAATGATTAATAGCACACAACGAAATAAGTAGTATCAGAAGAGACATAAAAAAGGAAAGATTATGAAAATCAGATTTAGCTTAAAAACATTTCAATTCAGACTTGATTAAAATTAAAAAGCAAGACATGGGTTATCATGGAATTTAAAAAAAATAAATCTTTATTGTTCAGATTACTACAGTTGTTCTTCTTCCCTCCCTTCTCCTCCTCCCCCCCCCCCCATAGCTCCCCTCCACCCGATTCCCACTCCACCCTCTGCCCTTACCCGCCACCCCCTGGCTGTCCTCATCCATAGGTGTACGATTTTTGTCCAGCCTCTTTCCACACCCCCTATAGCCCTTTCCCTCAAGAATTGTCAGTCCACTCCCTTTCTATGCCCCTGACCCTATTATATTCACCAGTTTATTCTATTCATCAGACTTTTTATTCACTTGATTTTTAGATTCATTTGTTGATAGACATGTATTTGTTGTCACTTTGTTGTTCATAATTTTTGTCTTTACCTTTTTCTTCTTCCTCTTCCTAAAGAATACCCTTCAGCATTTAATATAATACTGGTTTGGCCCTGACCAGTTTGGCTCAGTGGATGGATCCTCAGCCTGTGAACTCAAGGGTTCGAGGTTCAATTCCAGTCAAGGGCATGTACCTTGGTTGTGATTGATGTTTCTAGGCAACTGATTGATTCTTTCTCATTGATGTTTCTAACTCTCTGTCCCTCTCCCCTCCTTTTTGTAAAAAAATCAATAAAATATGTTTTTAAAAAATACTGGTTTGGTGGTGATGAATTCCTTTAGCTTTTTCTTATCTGTGAACTCTTTATCTGACCTTCAATTCTAAATGATAGCTTTGCTGAGTAGAGTAAATCTTGGTTGTAGGTTCTTGCTATTCATCTCGTTGAATATTTCTTGCCACTCCCATCTGGCCTGCATAGTTTCTGTTGAGAAATCAGCTGACAATCCTATGGGTACTCCCTTGTAGGTAATTAACTGGTTTTCTCTTGATGCTTTTAATATTCTCTCTTTTTCTTTTGCTCTTGGTATTTTAATTATGATGTGTCTTGATGTGGTCCTCTTTGGATTCCTTTTATTTGGGGTTCTCTGTGCTCCCTAGACTTGTAAGTCTATTTCTTTTACCAGGTAGAGAAAGTTTTCTGTCATTATTTTTTCAATAAGTTTTCAGTATCTTTCTCTCTCTCTTCTTCTGGCACTTCACATAATTCAGATGTTGGTATACTTAAAGTTGTCCCAGAGGCTCCTTACACTATCTTCATATTTTTGGATTATTTTTCTTTTTGCTTTTCTAGTTGAGTGTTTTTTGCTTCTTTGTATTTCAAATCTTTGACTTGATTCTTGGGATTCTCTAGTCTCCTGTTGAATCTCTGTAAATTATTCTTTATTTCAGTCAGTATATGCTTAATTTCTATTTGGTCCTTTTCATATCCTCAAGGGTCTCACTAAATTTATTGGTGGTTTCTAGAAGATTCTTGAGTAACCTTATAACCATGGTTTTGAACTCTATATCCAGTCATTTGTTTTCTTCCATTTATTTCATTTGTGATCTGTTTCTTTGTCTCAACATTTTGGCTGCTTCCCTGTGTTGATAGAGTGGCTTTCTGTGCTAGGTGTTCTATAGGACCCAGTGGCTCAGCCTCCCTAATTACCTGAGGTGAACTCTCTTGGTGCACCTCTTTGTGGACTGTGTGCACAGTCTTGTTGTAGTTAAGCCTTGATTGTTGTTGGTATCACTGGGAGGAATTGACTTCCAGGCCATTTGGCTGTGAGGATCACTTGTGTCTATGATGGGAGAACTTCTGTGCTGGAGATACCATTATGGGGTAAGACTTGCTTCAGTGGGGCTTTGGTGCTCACTGAGTCTGCCCTCTGGATGTGTCTCTTATGGATCTGAAGAGTTGTAGTCTGGATGATCTCTCCCTGACTCCTGGGTACTTTGGCTCTTGGATCTCCAAGGAAAGAAGCCACTCAGCAGGACCTACAGAGAGATCTGCAGATTCCTTCTCTTTGTTTGGGGTTTGGAAGTGCCCAAATGAGGCCCAGCTGTGAAGCAATGCAAGCTGCTGTGGAGCCTTGGGTCTTCTTTTGGAGGCTCTGGGGCTCTTTGACCCAGCTGCAGTATGTTAGGTTTCAGATTGCAAAGGGCCAAGCCATTCATATGCAAAATCCTCTGCTCACAAATTGGGTGGGGCTGGGTCTCAGGGAATCACCAGGATGGAGCAAACAGCAATAGCTGATCTTCAGCCCTGCCTGGAAGAGATCTTGTGTCTCCATGTCCTGCAGCACTGTGGAGGAACAATGATCGATGCAAGCACCTCTGAGAGAAATATGCCCTCTAGTTCCACCCGATGTTAGACAGTCCAGTTTCTCCACTGTATGAGTCTGGGTCTCTAGAGTCCTGCCCAGAACTGGAGTTCAGAGTGTTTCCTCTGGATTGAAAAGACAACCCAGTACTCAGTTACAATCCCAGCCCTTCCCGTGTGCAGGCCTTTGTACCTCTGTATTTTACTTCTGCACTTCTGCTCCTCCTCCTCGTCTCTGTGCTTTTCTCTTTCCTTCTAGTTGTAGAATTTCCACTCAACCAGCCTTCCCCTGGTTCTGGATGATTCCTGTTTTGACTTTTAGTTGTAGTTTTGAAGGGGTTGTGTGAGATAGCAAGTTTAGGTGTTTACCTATGCCGCCATCTTGGTTTCTCCTCTAAATGAACTATTTTGTATGTCTCTTCCTCTAGACCAGTGTTTCTTAACCTTTCTAATGCTGTGACCCTTTAATGCAGTTCCTCATGTTGTGGTGATCCCCAACCATAAAATTATTTTCATTGCTATTTCATAACTGTAATTTTGCTACTGTTATGAATCATAATGTAAGTATCTGTGTTTTCCGATGGTCTTAGGTGATCCTGCTAGCAGCTCTCAACCACTGCTCTAGACTATGAACTTCTGGGCAGGAATCATGTTTTACCCATTTCTGCACTCGTGAGGGCAGTTAGCATAATGCTTTGTGTATCAAACAGGACCCAGCAACAGTTGGGATTGGAATTAGAATGGGATATAGTAACCTAAACCTGCAACCATCTGGCAGGAGGCATGAGATCCAGACATAATGTTGAAATGAATTGTAAGGAAAGGGAACACAGTAAGCCAAGCCACCTAGGAGGCTTTTAGAAGATGCTGGGAGTCACTTGTTTAAATTTATTCTGTTTGTTTATTTCTTCTGTAAACTCCAGCTGGACTTCCAATCGTTTGATGGTCGGGGGGCAGGACTAAGCCAAACATTCTGAGGTGGTTCCAAACAGAAGACTATGACTTCTGGGACCTTTATAGTTGCCCAAATGTCAGCTATCTAGGCTTCAGAATGCTGAGTCCTAGCTATCAGAGCTATCATAGAAATTATGAACTTCCTTTCAGACTTATCCAAGATCACACAGCTATGAACAAATATTCACATGTGTAAGCATCGTCAGATGAACCTTCTATTTACTCTCTACTGTGTTAGAACCACCTGGAAATGAGGTTCATACTTTATCCCTAAAAGTCAGTTACTCATCCCGTTGTTTTCCTGCCTTTTTACCTCCTCTGCTTTTGGATGTGGACATGAACTCTCAGAGGATCACTGCAAGTAATCTCATTACCTCTACTTCTCATGACCTCTTCCCCCCTCACAGCACAGTGAAGCCCAGGGTCAAAAGTCAGAAGCTACAAGTACCAGTTCCACTTCTTGTACCAGCTAACTGTGGGACCTGGAGCAAGCCGCTCAGTCTTTCCCAGCTTCAGTTTCCCTTTCAGTACTACAGTGCTCAGGTCTAACATTTTATAATCTGCCTCCCATGGTCTCAGAGAAATACCAAGCAGATTGCGTACTGAGAAAGCACAAAACATTTACCTTCCCTAACCTAACTCCAGAAAGGATAGAGTATATTTGAGAAAACAAGAGTGTTTTGGAGGAGCTACAAGGTAGATTGAGAGAGGATGAGAATATTCTAGAGTCTAGACTGAGTGTGTTGCCTCCCCCAAAATTGATATGTTAAAAAAAAATCTAATCCTTGCCGTAGCCAGTTTGGCTCAGTGAATAGAGTGTCAGCCTGTGGACTGAAAGGTCCCAGGTTTGATTCTGGTCAAGGGCACGTATCTTGGTTGCGGGTACACCCCCAGTAGGGAGTGTGCACGAGGCGGCTGACTGATGTCTCTCTCTCTATCCCTCTACCTTCCTCTCTGTAAAAAATCAATAAACTATATTTTAAAAAAAATCTAATCCCCAATGTGATGGTATTTGAAATTGGGGACTTCGGAAGGTGATTAGGTGATGAAGGGGATTAGTATCCTTACAAAAGAGATCTCCAGAGAGCTCTCTCCCTGATTCCACAAGTGAGGATAGTAGAAAATGAATACCTATGAATCAAAAAGCAGGCCCTCACCAAGTACCAAATATACCAGTACCTTGATCTTGAACTTCTCAGTCTCCAGAACAAAGAAACAAATGTTTGTTGTTTAAGCTACCCATTCTATGACACTTTTGTTATAGCAATCTGAATGGACTAAGAGGGGTTTGAAGATGAAGCTAGAGAAAATATAGGTTGGTACTGGATTTTGGAAGGTTTTAATTACATACTGAGAAGTTTGGATTTAATCTTATGAGCAGTGAAAGAGCATTCTGATGGCAATTTTCTTTTTTTTAGGGGGGTTAAAGCAAGTAAGATCTGATTTTAGTAGTCTGGGTTAGAGCTGATAAGAACCTGAACTATTTGCAAAGGCAGCATTGACTAATGGGGAAAGAAGAATTCTGCAGCCCGCTGGTGTGGCTCAGTGGTTGAGTGTAGACCTATGGACTAGGAGGTCATGATTCGATTTCTGGCCAGGGCACATGACTAGGTTGGGGGCTCAATTCTCAGTGTGGGGCATGCAGGAGCCAGTGGATCAATGGTTCTCTCTCATCATTAATGTTTCTATCTCTCTCCCTCAGTTATTAGGATATTCTACCTTGCATTATTTTTTAAAAAAATATGTTTAATTAATTAGTTAATTAGTTAATAAATAAATTAAATACTAGAGGCCCGATGCACAGATTTGTGCACTGGTGGAATTCCTTGGTCTGTCCTGCACCCTCTCGCAATCCAGGACACCTCAGAGGATGTCGGCCAGACTGAGGGACCCCATTGGCACACAAATCTGTGTATTAGGCCTCTACTATGCATATAACATCTTTGGTTAATCTCTCCCTGCCTTCCCTCACTTCCCCCTTCTTTCTGAGATTCATCAGTCTGTCCCATGTTTCCATGCCTGTGCATTGAACGTCTGTCCCCTGGTCAGTGTGCATCATAGCTACCAGTTGAATGGTCAAATGGTTTTTACTTAGGCTTTTATATAGATAGACTAGAAGCCCGATGGGCCTTCCTTTCCCTGGCTGCCAGCACTGGCCTCAGAGCCACTTCTTTCCACTCCAGTCCCAACTTCCTATGCTGTCCAGAGGCCCTGGGGCAGGACAGAATGCCTGTGTATGCAAATTAACCCGCCATCTTTGTTGGGTTAATTTGCATACTCTCTCATCATGAAGGTTAAGTCAATTTGCATCTTTCTTTTATTAGTGTACATGTTTTTATTGATTTTTTAGGGAAAGAAGGAAGAGCAATAGAGAGATGGAAATATTGATGAGAGAAAAACTCATTGATCTGCTGCCTCCTCATGTTCCCTGCAAGGGATTGAGCCCACAACTTGGGTATGTGCCCTGACTGGGAATTGAACCTGTGGCCTCTTGGTTCCTGGATTGATTGATGCTCAAACTCTGAGCTACACCACTGGGCAATATGTTTATTTTAATTTATTTTAGAGGGAGAAAGATAGAAACATCAACCGGCTGCCTCCTACATGCCCCCTACTGGGGATTGAGCCTACAACCTGGGACTGTGCCCAGTCCAGGAATCAAACCAGTGACCTCTTGGTTCATGGGTTGACACTCAACCACTGGGCAATACCCACTGGGCCTACCTTGTATTATTCTTATTCCCAAGTAAACAAGGAGCTCCTCAAGAAGCATATCTTAATCATTTTGTATCTACCAAAGTACACAGTATAAAACTTTGTATATGGAAGTTACTGATAAACGTATACTGAGTGAATAGAAAATAAACTGATAGAGTCATAGTGAAAATTTAGGATTTGTTTTTGGTTTTTTTGTCTAAGATCTGAAACCTCTTCCTTTGTGTGAATCTTAATGGGAGTCAGGGTTCCACAATCCACAAGAAAAGCCAATACCTAAAGTTTCCCTCCCACTCTCCTTGCAGCAAAGGCAAATGGCCTGGCCATTTGAGTGCTCCCACCAGAACTTTGAGTCTTAAACAAAGTGTAAAGACACTAGAACAGAGTAGAATTCATTTGAGATGGCAGCCTACAGTAATGATTGGGGTAGTGGTTCCGGCTGTGATATCCTTCTCTAGACCATTCCTGTGCTGTGACTTTGGCTGTGATCCCTGGTTTTATTTTCTGAGTTTAATTAGCTGGCCTTCCCATCAATTCTGAGGATTTCTTGATAACCTTTCAAGTATTTATTTCCCCGTTAGTTGGCAGAGTTGGTTTCTGTTGCTTGCAACTATAAATCTTAGCATCTCTTTAAGGTAAGCACAGGTCTTTCACTTTTTTCTTTGTGAACTTCTGTATTGCTACTGTTGTAGTATTACTTCTGTCATTACAGATGCTTTTAAAATCAATAACCCAGCCCTGGCTGGTTTGGCTCAGTGGACAGAGCATCAGCCTGTGGACTAAAGGGTCCCGGGTTCAATTCTGGTAAGGGCACATGCCTGGGTCGCAGGCTCAATCCCCACAAGGGGGCATGCAGGAGATGGCCAATCCATGATTCTCTCTCATTGATGATGTTTCTCTCTCCCTCCCTCCCTGAAATCAATAAATATATATTTAAAATAAAAGAACTCCATTGTGCAATGATTTAAAAAAATAAAATAAAATCAATAACCCAAAGCACAGTTGGGCAAAAAGAAGTACTAAGAAATAAAATTTGAAAATTAGATGGAACCAGATTGTTCAAATCCTTAAACACTATTTTGAAGATTTTGAATTTGGCTCAATAAATGTGGGAAATTTATAAAACAGAATAATGAGCCTAGCTGGCATGGCTCAGTGGTTGAGCATTGACCTATAAGCCAGGAGGTCACGGTTCAATTCCTGGTCAGGTTACATACCTAGGTTTCGGGCTAGATCCCCAATAGAGGATGTGCAGGAGGCAGCCACAATGATTCTCTCTCATCATTGATGTTTCTCTCTCTCTGATATCAAGATAAACAAACAAACAAACAAAACAGAACAATGATGTGATCAAATCAATTTTTTTTTATTGTTACACACAGATGGTGAAACAGAACTCAGAAAAATTAGAGACCAGGAAAACAATTAAGAGAAGGCTATTGCCATGGTCCAGACAAAATATTGAGAATATGTCTCAATTTGGAGACAAAGTGAGGTTGTCAATCACAGGTTGGGTTTTTTGGAGGCAGACGCTGACAGAGTTTGAGGTGCAAAATATTAACTACGGGGAGGAAGCAGGATTGAATAGATCAGACAATGACCCAGTCAACTTGACAAGGAGCTCTCGAGTGACTGTGGCTCATCAGAATTGTCCTTCAGTAAGCCATAATGGCTACACCTTTACATCCCTGCTTTTCTCAGTCAACAAATGAGGATGGCCCTTGTGTAGGACTGTTCTCTGTAGTGAGGCATGCCCTAAAGGAACTGAAGCAGCAATAAGCTATCTGCTGGCTATACTCCCTGGAACTGAACAGCAAACTCCTTGAAGGTAGAATTGGGTGGCACACCTCCATGCCTATCACAAAGAAAGAGATAAAGTATAATATCTGGAACAAAAGCAATGGAGTGGAAAGGAGAAAATGGACTCTACAGATACTGTATTTTGTAGGTGGGGGATGAAGAGGGAGTAAACACAAGTTAACACTGAGTCTTGACACTGATATGATTTGATGGTAATTCTGTTTAACTAATAGTAAACTACAGGGAAAAAAGAACAGGTTTGAGGAGAAAGATATGTTTATTTTTAATATGTTGACTCTAAAATGTCTACAAAATATTATGATAGAGATGATTTTCAAGAATGAATTCATATGGGGGTGATCTGGAGCAAGTGCTATACAAGATGGGGCAAAATTAGGTTTACAGTTGTTCATATAAAAATAATACAATAATTAATAAATAATACAAGAATAAACTTTGTTTCACATATTCATAAATGTAAACTTATTTTTGCCCCACCCTATATACATATATCATATATACTCTTATTTAATATGCATAATGCCTCTATGAAGTAGATATCTTTAATATATCTTTTGTGTATATTTTATCATACCTTTCGTTTATGAAGAAATTGAGACTTGAAGAAGTTAAAATGCCTGGTGGAAGAAGTAAAACTCAAGTCTGTCTGATGACAAAATACATGCTCTCAAAAACAAGATTATATTGCTTCCCCATAGAAATCACCAC
>PVJN01007359.1:0-70178 GCA_004026805.1 Lasiurus borealis | reverse complement strand
GGAGTGGACTGTTAATTCTTAGGGGGAAAGGGGTGAAGGGTGTACAGGGAGAGACTGGACAAAAATCATACACCTATGGATGAGATCAATGGGAGGGAGCTAATGGCAGAGGGAGGGTGGGAGCTGGGTGGAGGGGTGCTATGGAGGGGAAAAAAGAGAAACAAATGTAATAATCTGAATAATAAAGATTTAATTTAAAAAAAAATAAAAAAGAAAAAAAAAGAAAAGAAAAAAGAAAGCAGGGAGAGCAAACTTTTATCAGTCTGGCAGCATCAGGCCTTATCACCCGCCAGCAAGTGGGTGATAGTTCAAGCTCACAGAATAGTGCGGAGCACAAAGACGCCCCAGAGCAGATTGCTCCGGGAGATTGGCCATGAGATTGAACAGCGGGCCCGGGATTCATCTTTTCACCCTGGAATCAATAGCGGGTATTAGTCAAAGCGTATTCAGAGGCCTCCTCGAATGACTGGAGTTTAGAATTGGTTTCCTGAGATGAGAAAGAATGTAATATGTTCTGTGGCTTCCCTGCATGGGGCCCTGTTTTCCTGCACCTAGCCGTCCGCCCACAAAACTTGGCTACCCTGTTTCCCCGAAAATAAGACAGTGTCTTTTTAAAAAAATATATTTTATTGATTTTTTACAAAGAGGAAGGGAGAGGGATAGAGAGTTAGAAACATCGATGAGAGAGAGACATTGATCAGCTGCCTCCTGCACACCCCACACTGGGGATGTGCCCACAACCAAGGTACATGCCCTTGACCGGAATCGAACGTGGGACCCTTCAGTCTGCAGGCCGACGCTCTATCCACTGAGCCAAACTGGTTTTGGCAAGACAGTGTCTTATATTAACTTTTGCTCCCAAAGATGCGCTAGGTCTTATTTTCAGGGGATGTCTTATTTTTCCATGAATTTTCCATTTATTGTTGAATAAAAAAAAAAAGGAAATTTATCACCTGTATACGGTACAGTCGTTGTCATCACAAACCAGCTCACTGATGGGCCGCAGCGCAGCCGGAGCTGTTCAGGCAGCGCGAGGTCCCTTTAAATCAGGATTCAGACGCCTTATGGTAGCTTCGGGGGCCTTATATTCTGGGGAGGCCTTATTATCAGGGAGGTCTTATTTTTTGGGGGAGGCCTAATATGACTGCGAGAGGCAAAACTGGAAGTAGGTCTTATTTTAGGGGGATGTCTTGCTTTTGGGGAAACAGGGTAAGAGTTAGCTCAAGGCTTGGGGGCTTTTCGCATTTAAAACCTACACCGGTGGTTCTCCAAGTGAGACAATCACCCAGATCCACGGACTAAAGCTTCCCAGGGGTGTGTGACTTTTCGGTAAGCTCTTTTCATAAGAAGGCTGAGGCCGTGATTGGGCATTTTCCATGTGTTGACCTTTACTCTAACGGTGCAGACGCAGTTCTGCGCTCAGATGCTGCCCCTCAGTGTGTGGATTAGACAGTGGTGGGGAATTGTTCACGGCCACAGAGTCACGGGGAGAATCAAGCCGATTTCATGTAAGAATGTCCTTCAAGGGGCAAGAAAACATAGTATTATTTTGTATATCAACCCTTGATTCCACACCTTTTCAATATCTAGTATGACAGAGTTGGAATGATGGATAAAGCATTCCTGATGCAAATACAGATGGAGTAATTATCTTGAGGGAAAAGCAAGTGGGGAATATTGAAGTTGTGAGCTAAACTAATTTTTTTTAAAGCATGGAAGATTATTCTTATTTAAAAAATGATGTTATTTGGATTTGGGTATTTTGCATATATATTATATTATATATTATTTGTTTAAGGTATAAGCGAGCCTGTTGTTTCAAGGAAACCACTGACGGTATTCATTGTCATTAATAAAATTTGGCCTTTTAATCAATGGATCGTAAATAGTGAGAACTGTACTGCATTATGAATATTTGATATAGAATATTTTTCCGGGCATTAGCTTAAGATTTTAAGACAAGTGAATGCCTCTTTGGCTTACTGGTAATTCAATGCTGGTCTTTACTACGGCTAATCATATTGTTCGTTTCAATTTCTGTGACCTCAACTCCATATTTTAGAGTTTAAATGGTCAGAGATGCCATATCATTTTCTGACATTGTCCTTGAGAATCAGTTAGTTAATTTTCAGATGCTCCCAGCATCTCCTTGGTCAGAGGTGAATTCCATGCATTGTCTGTGTTGAATATGATTATAACTAGAGGCTTGGTACACAAAATTCGTGCATGAAGGAGAGTATCCTTCAGCCTAGCTTCCTTCCCTTTTTTTCCCATTTTCTAAAATATCTTCTTACTATATGGTGTGTGAATACTCATAACCAAAAAAATCTCTCCAAATTTAAATCCAGTAGTACTTACTAGAAAAATCATAATGTTGTGAGCATGCCTTTTAGATTGCACCTCACTCCCAAGATCCTTAGTCCAGGTTTTGGAAGAAGAGTGTGGCAAGCTTCCCTTGAGAATATTCACACTTACTGGTATACACACTTGAAAGTAACATAAAACACTCAATATCTTAACCTTACCATAATATTGTTTTGTAAAAACCCTATCTTCTGTAACAAAACTTTATTCTTTACACAGAATGTGGGCTACTATAAGCAATATTGCTGTCTTCCTAAGTGGTATGTTTAAAAATATCATTTGTGAATTGCAAGTAGTTTTGCATGAATGTGTTTCTAACACTGTTTGGAAGTACAAGTGTGATTATGTACTAATGGATCTCCTGGGATATAACCCTTAGTGTACCGGGGTCATTGCCAGTGCTCTGCCATAGGAACCGGTTAGTAACAAGGGTGGAGGTATCACCTGTGCCAAAAGCTGTTTCTTAAATCTAAAGATCATGACAGGATGTGGCTTAAGCTATTTCAAGGATGTCAAGAGTGATAAAAAAGTGGTTTGTTTTTTTATTATATTTTTTATTGATTTTAGAGAGGAAGGGAAGAAAGAGAGAGAGAGAGAGAAACATCAGTGATGGAAGAGAATCATCGATCAGCTGCCTTGTGCACACCCCACACTCGGGTGCGAGTCTACAACCCAGGCATGTATCCCAACTGGGAATCACACCATGACCTCCTGCTTCATAGGCCAAGCTGGTTCGTATTTTTAAAGAACTGGAGTTTTCCTCAGTTTCCAGTTTCTGTGTAGCAATTCCAGGCATCATTTACAGACAAATAATGTCCAAAGGAAGAGATGAGATTTTATTTTCTTGCATTTCTTACCAGAGGATAGCTTAGTTAATTTTCAGATGCTCCCAGCATCTCCTTGATCATAGGTGAATTCCATGCATTGTCTGCACTGAATATTATTGTTTAACTCAAGGCTTGGTGCACAAAATTGATGCACAGAGGGGGGTGTCCTTCAGCCCAGCCTGTTCCCTCTCCAATCTGGGATGCCTCTCATAATCCAGGACTGCTGGCTTCCAATTGCTCACCTGCCTGCCTTCCTGATTGCCCCTAACCACTCCCCTGCCATCCTGATTGATGCCTAACTACTCCCCTGCCAGCCTGTTTGCACCTAACTGCCCTCCCGTGTGGGCCTGATCACCCCTAACTGACCTCTCCTGCAGGTCTGGTCACCCCTAACTGCCCTCCCCTGCAGGCCTGAATCCTCCTCCCCAACTTCCCTTCCCTGCAGGCCCAGTCACCCCCAACTTTCCTCCTTTACCACCCTGCCCTCCCCGAGAGGCTTGATCACCCAAAACTGCCCTTCCTTGCAGGCCTGGTCCCTCCCAACTGTCCTTCCCTGCTGACCTGATCACCCATAGCTGCCCTCTCTTGCAGGCCTAATCCCTCCCTACTCCCCTCTGCTGATGTCCTAATAGCCCACAAAAGTCCTCCCTTTCGGACCTGTTCCCTCCTAAATGCCCTCCCCTGCTGGGCTGATCACCCCCAACTGCCCTCCCTTGCAGTCCTGGTCCCTACTAACTACCCTCCCCTGCTGACCACCATGTGGTGCCCATCTTGTTTCCACATGGAGGCAGGATCTTTTTGACCACATGGGGCAGTCATCTTGTGTGTTGGAGTGATGGTCAATCTCCATATTAATATTTTATTAGATAGGATAGAGGCCTGGTGCATGGGTGGGGGCAGCTGGTTTGCCCTAAAGGGTGTCCTGGATCAGGGTGGGTGGTCAGTTGGGGTGTAGGGTGACCTGGGTGAGGGGCCTATGGTGGTTTGCAGGCCAACACGCTCTGGGGTGACCCAAGTGGAGGCCCTGGTATCTGGGATTTATTTATCTTCTACAATTGAAACTTTGTAGCCTGCCTTCTGTTCACACAGCCATTGAGACTTTGTTGCCTTAAGTGCCTGGCCAGGGTTTGTGGAAAGCTTGGCTTCCTCCATCGCCAGGGGCAACCCAAACCTCCTTCCTGCTCTGTCTGTGGCCTATAGCCATCTTGGTTGGGTTATTTTTCATACTCGCTCTGATTGGCTGGTCGGCATGGCTGGTGGGTGTGGCTTGTGGGTGTAGTGGAGGTATGGTCAATTTGCCTATTACTCTTTTATTAGATAGGAAGGAATCATCTGGGGCAACTGCCACTCTGACAAGTGCACTAATGAAAGGGAAAATAACAGTTCCTCTCTGGCAAAGCATTAGACTGTGTGGGAGACAATAGAAAATGAAGTCTATCCATATATGTGATTCATGGTCACAAGAAGGAGCTGCTGAAGTTGCTCCGGCATACTGGTCTTCCTTCATTTCTTTCAATGTTAAGAACCTTCATAGGCTGAGCCTACTTACCTAGGACAAACCTTTAGTCTATTTAATCCAACCTCATCCTTCACTAGTATTCTCAGATCACTTCTTTGGGAATCTTGAAGTATTGTACTAGATCTCCCACTGCTTTAAGTCCCTCTGTGTTTTGTTTTGTTTTGTTTTATCACTTAAGCATTAATTGAGTCATCACTGATTCAATACCTTTCACCTTTATTGGACCATAAATTTAATTGAAGGTCGTGCCAGTTTTGTGTACTATCTTTAGCTTCTTTGTGGTCAATTAAACATAGTGAGTGCTCAAGAAATAGCTGTTTGCTGACGACTCAACAGATGCATGAATAAATGAATGAGTCACAGGAATAAAATAAAAAGTTACAAGGTAGTAGTCTTTGAAGAAATGCAGAAGAACACTTTTTATATACAGTCTACTCTTTAAAATCATTGTATTCAATCTGTAAAGACTTGAAGAATGAGGGAGTTGATCCCTTTTTTTCAAAGAATGTAGCACAGTTTGTGATTCTACATTTACATGTGTGTTTCCTTGATTAAAGATGGTCTCCCTCACTGGATTTCAGGGTCTATGAAGACAGAGCCGTGGTCTCATTGGATGCATACTTTATACAAGGACATGGCTTAGTAATAGACACAAACTAAAAATATCCAATTCTATGTAATGATTGGACTGGTGAGTGGATGAAAGAAATTATACTTGTGCTTTTCATGAATAGAGAGAACTAGAAAGGATTACATCTATTTAGGGATAATTTTTCAAATATTAGTAGAAAGATTTGACTGCTAAATTTTCTCTTGATAAAGTGGCTACTTGTTAGAGTGCCTATGAAGGCTCCCAACAACAAATAGACAGTGAGTTCTGGCGATGATGCAATTTTATAACTTTCAATGTTCTTCAAAATGAGAAACTGTCACTTTCCTTTCACTTGCTCAATAAACTTGATTGGTTAAATAGGTCACTCTATCAGAAAGAAAGGAGTTAAAGTCAACATTGTCCATGTCTGGCCCTCTGTTTTAATACATTATTTATTACGGACAACCATCAACATATAAGGGAGGCAGAATTTGGTTCAATATTAAAATAAGTCGAAGCACAAGTGTGTCAGTAGTCCAGGAATGGAGAGGTCATCTTGCAAAATGATGATCTGAACTGCACCTTGAAGACTTTGCCAACTCAGACAAACTAAGAAGGGGTGAGGGAAATTGTAGGTAGAGAGGAAGCAATAAGAAAGGATGTTTCCTACTTAGTGTGTACAATCTGAACCGATCAACAGTCATGCTAATCAGTGTAAGGCTGAAACAGAAGTGTTTCCTTTATTTTTCCTTCTTCTTTTCTCCTTAATTTAAAAAATAATTTCCTCCTTCTTTTTCTTATATCTTCCTTTTTAAAAAATTTGTCCATCTAATTTTTCTCGTTCTCTTTCTATCATCTCCACTGATTCATATTCCCTTCTCCATCTACACCCCCAATACCCACTTTTTTTGCACCAATGGATTTAGGATGTTGAGATAGCTCACTTGAACTCTCCCACACTCCTTCATTTCTAGTACAAAAAGATCAGCACCCTTCCTGAAAATTTTTCTATATGACAATATTGGCAATAACATCATATATATATGTGTGTGTGTGTGTGTGTGTGTGTGTGTGTGTGTGTGTGTGTATAAAGCTAATAAGCAAAGTGTCCCCTCAGGAGTTCTACTGAGAGACCAGGAGTTCAATCACTCGCTATGACGTGTGCTGACCTCCAGGGGACGGTGTAGAGCAAAGGAAGACCCCAGCAAGCAGCCTGCAGCTGGGGAAGGAAGGCTTTGGCTGGCAGCTTGAAAGCTCTGATTGGCCCTGATCACTAGCCAGGCCTAAGGATCCTACCGGTGCACAAATTTTGTGCACCAGACCTCTAGTGTATGATATGAAGGTTCTTAATTTTATGTCCACTCCTAGCTTTTGAGGCTAGTGAGCACTAGAATAAGGGTAGTTGTAACCATTCTTATCTCCCCTTTGTTTTTTGTTTTATGGTTTCTCTTTTTGTTTTCACTTTATTTTGTTTTGAGCATACTGCAGATTATTTATCAGAAGTTCAACTGTAATTTTTCATAGGGAAGATCATGGTATTGCATTTGAACCTCATTCAGAGCAAGATAATTACACATTTCCTTCACTTCTAATTCTCTTTTTATATGTTCTTCTCAGCATAATGATTACTTCACAGTAATATTAGAGTCCTTTTCTTACTTTAATTAATGTCACATCTCAATTCTAAGTGCTTGTTTTCAGCCCCAGGATACTAATTTCATATCTTGTTACTTAAATTAGCTGACTATAAGCTCAGATTTCTGGTGGTTATGATAGTTATACAGCTATTTTGTGTCCCTATCAATAAGAAGAAATTAGTGTTCTAATGAAGGATTTTCTGGTAATCTCTTAGGTATTTGATTTTAAAAACTGTACTATTGCTTCATGGCCTTACGTTGCATATGAAGCCATAATTGCTCTCCAGTTATTATATTTTTTTGTTATTGCTAGAATCATTCATAGTTTATAAGATGGCAGAAAATGTACAAAACTTAATCAGATGCATTTTAAAGTAACTGTCGGTTTTATTATTATCCTACTTAATAAGCCAATTTAGGAAGTAAAACAAGTTTCTTAGCAACCTTGACTTGTTTATGAACCCATTTTTCTTTGATAATAACATCTAGGAACAAAAGAAAATAAATTCTCTAGAGACATCTTAGCACTACATCTAAACTTTTAGGAAAATAAATAATTCCAAAATGCAGCTTACAAACATAGGACTTAGTATCTTTATAGTCTACTGAAATTTTTGAATCTCGAAATATAAATACATAGATGCATTTTTAAGATAAAATATTTTATTTGTGTTCAAATGTAATCTGTCTGCTTTGATTTATATTTTTGCAAAATCCCATTGTGACCTTAACCTGCAGAGGTCCCTAAGCATCAATTTTTCTCCATTACCTTAGTGTTTGCTTTGTTGCCCAGTTAGTAGTGATAATAATAATGAAGCCTCATTTTTATTTTAATAATTGCTCTAATGTGCTGCAGTAGGTAGAAAGTTGTTTTTGTTCCTGAGT
Organism: Lasiurus borealis; assembly: GCA_004026805.1. Classification (NCBI taxonomy): domain Eukaryota; kingdom Metazoa; phylum Chordata; class Mammalia; order Chiroptera; family Vespertilionidae; genus Lasiurus; species Lasiurus borealis. The sequence goes on along the minus strand of PVJN01007359.1, from coordinate 62,354 downwards.
TCTATAGAGAGTGAGAGATACTTTCTTATAGTTTTTTATTAGGGGGACTAATATACTTTCTAAATACAGGTATATGAATTTTGTTGATGTGAACAGCTTTATTAATGATTTTTAAGGATAATGAAATATATATTCAAGAATTACCAGAATTTGTATAAGTGAAAATTAGGAAAAGAAAATATCACTTGAGTGTTGGCAGTCATTATATTGTGATTAAAAATTCAATTGATAGTCAATGAAGAAGAAAATAACATTAATGTAGGGATGGAAAATGCATTGGTAGAGTGATGATTTGTGTGTGTGCATGTGTGTGTGTGTGACCCTAGGGCATAGCTTTAATGTGATCATGGAAAGTAGGTGGCAGTCAGGAAACTTACAGGCAGTGCAAACTCCTTATACAAAACCTTGAAATAAAAGGTACCGGATGTTTAACAGGATGGGGAAAAATCCAATGTGTAGAGGGACATAATGTGTTTTTTTTTTTTAAGCAATTAAAATTTTAAAATAAATTGACATTTATTTATATGTTGGGTAGGACTTTACTAAGCTTATCTTTTTTTTATATTCTTGTTGGATTTCTCTGTAATTCTTTGCTATTTTAAGTGATTATCCTATCTAATAAAAGAGTAAGATGCAAATTGAATGTCACTCCAATACACAATTTGGCTGCCCCCATGTGGACACAAGATGGACACCACAAGATGGCTAGCAGGTGAGGGGAGTTGGGGATGATCAAGCCTGCAGGGGAGGGCAGTTAGGCATGACCAGGCCAGCAGAAGAGGGAAGTTGGGGGCAACCAGGCCTGCAGGGAAGGGAAGTTGGGGGGGACCAAGGCCTACAGGGGAAAGCAGTTTGGAAGACCAGGCCTGCAGGAGAGGGAAAGAGGGGGACCAGGCCTGCAGGGCAGGGCAGCTAGGGACAAACAAGATGGCAGGGGAATGAATAGGGGTTGATCAAGTTGGCAGGCTGAAGCAGATAGGAGTAATGGTGAGCATTTGGGAGCCAGCAGGCCTGGATTGTGAGAGGGATGTCTGCCTGCTGTTTAAGCCCGATCTTAAAAAGATCCTTCTAAATGGGCAGTCGGACATCCCTCCAGGGGTCCCAGATTGGAGAGGGTGTAGGTTGGGCTGAGGGACCCCCCCGGCCCCCCTGTGTGCACAAATTTTGTGCACTGGGCCTCTAATTATGTATGATATTGTCCTATATAATAAATAGGTAATATGCAAATTGACCCTCACACTGATAACACAATCACAAGATGGCTGCCTTGCCCTACCCCTAATGAGCCTCTCCCACCCAAATTGAGGGTGGGGCAGCTATCCAATCCCTCATTTCCCCATAGCCCCTCATCTAAGCCAACCAAGCCCCCATGCATTCCTGGGGCTGGGGCTGCTGTAGGCAGGCGCAGGCACAGCATCATTCAGAGGCAGAGGTCCTGGCTGTTCTTGGCCTAGAAAGTTCAGAAAACCTCAGCAGTGACCAAAGACCAAGAGTGGAAAGATCCCTGCCAGCACTTATGGCTCAAAGTGCCAAGAGGAAGTGAAGTGTCTTGAGCCTGAATCCCTGGCGTCTGCACACCAAGCCTTGGGCATACCATGGCCGTGGCACCTGTGGGCGAAAAGGGGAGACCAGGGAGCTGGGGTGCGGAGCTGGGAGGGGCCTAGAGTCTTTAGGAGCAGCCTTCCTGCCAAGGTTGCTGTGACCCACGTGCTTGGGATTGGTCAAAGCCACTGGTCAGCTCTGCCGCTGGCCTTCCAGGTGCAGCTAGCCCTGAGCCGGCTGGCATTGCCCTCAGAGAAGCAGCTGTCACTGGGCCCAGTTCAATAGGAGAATTAAAGGGTCGAGAGTAAATATCCTCCTGGCCCCTTCCTTTGCCCCTGAGCAAAGAGGGGTGGGGATAATGGAAAATGGCTGCTGTTGGCACTTTATAATGAAAAGACTCCTGCTATGTGCATAGGAGAGCTGATTTGTTTCCAGCAACACCTGTGTGTTCTCTCCCCCAGCCCTGAAGCCTGACAGCAGCTAGCAAATTGGGGTCTGCACAGCCATGCTGGCCCGGCTCCTGGAACATTGGGATCAAGTTTGAACTTCGTTGATTAAAAAATAATAATAATGAAAAGAGGTAAAGATTGAAAAACATCTCTTTGTAATCAGATAACACTATAAAATGCAGATGACAGCATTTGATTTTGTCTTCTGTGTTGATTTCGAGGCCAAGCACAAAGAGGTTCATGGGAAAAGCAGAAAGAAAAAACAAAAACAAAACAAAGGGAAAGGGAGAGGATTCTGCTGTCCACAGCACACGGCACTGAACATTGTATTTTTGTTTTTGTTATTTTTCCTTCTGTTCTTCAAGTCAGTCTATGCCACTTTATGGTGTTAGCTAATGAGCTAGAGCTTCCTCTATGAAGAGCAAGCATCAGTGCCTTTCATATGAGTCACATACATTTAATCCATTCAAATGGAGCATACTGAGTGGAGAGAGTGGTAGGTGTCATTATATAAAGAACTTGGCATTATGATGCTATCTGGCTGAAGATCTCATTTATTTTGCCATTTAGAGAATGTAGACAAATCAGGCATTGGAAATGAATGTGCGTGCTTAAGTGCATGACTTTATTTTCATCTGTAATGACCAAACGACCAGTCACCAGAAGTTGCATGGATGGGTCCTATGGCATGGTGGGTCTGGAGTCTTGAGACACAGTGGGTCTGAGTGAGGCTGTGTGGCACAGGCCAGGGACGGGGATCTGAGGCTGTGCCCCTGATTCAGTATAGGGGCCAGGGGACCTGAGGTCCAGCCCCCATCCTCAGTGCCAAGACATGAGGCAATGTTCCCCAACTGATGGGGCTTGATGGGGGCGGGGCCAGGTGGTTCTTGGTGTTGCCCAATGGGGGTGGGCCAGCCGGACACTTCTATTACAGAGAAAGGGCAAATAGCAATATTAAAATATTTTCTTAATTAATTCCCTGTTAATGTGTGTGAATTTTGTGCACTAGACCACTAGTTTTCTAATATTTCTGAAGTTACTCTCAAATAAATAGAAGTTTCTTTTTATAAAAATATTAAAAACATCACTGTGAAAATGTTAATTTAAACTGCTCCTGATTAGTACAATGAACATCACTTAGTCTTTCTCCTTTTTTAAAACTATAGTGGTGCCTCGAGATACGAGTGCCCTAACATACGAGATTTTTGAGATACGAGCTGTCGAGCGAGTGATTTTTGCTTTGAAATATGAACAGCATTTGAGATAGGAGTAATCATGCGGATTGGCCGGCTGCACATGACCCACCAGTTTACCTCGACTTGAGCGTCTCATATTTTCCCACGCCTCAAGGTTACGGAACGAATTAAACTCGTATCTCGAGGTACCACTGTATTTTATTAAGAACTAGAAGCCCAGTGCACTAAATTCTTGCAAGAGGCGTGGCCCTCACAGCTGTGGTGGCTTGCGTCAGCCCTCGCAGCCCTGGCTTTGTCTGGAAGGAAGTCTGGAAGGTTGTTTGGCTGTCTGGTCAAGTTAGCATATTACACTTTTATTATTATAGACTAGAGGCCCAGCGCACACAATCACATGACCCTACCTAGCCGCCTGCCATACTTGCAGTGGAGCCCGCCTCATCACACCCACCCACCCACCACCCCATCCACCTGGCCTTGCTGTGATTGGACCCTGTGGGCCACGGGGGAGGGTCCGAGAGTTGCTCCATGAACTTCATGGTGACTGGTCATTTGGTAGTTTTGATCGTGATGCCTCTTGACCTTTTATTATTATGATTATCCTTTAAATTTCACTTAATGTAGTACATTAAATGTAGAGGAGAGAGTAGATAAAATTAGTAGCCCTAAATTTAGTTTATGTCATAGTTAAAACTTTGAATGATTTTGAATTGGGATTTAATTATGAATATAAAGTTATCAGAGTTTATTCTGCTATATTTATTAAGCAATTAAGATGGGTCCAGATATGATCAAGGATGCAAAGTAACCATGATCCTTCTCTTAAGTCTGCAGTTCTTAGTTAAAGATAATAGCGTCCAGTCTAGGCCGTTTAAACAGAAAAGGATTTATCGTAGATTATAGCTTAGATTGTTTAGAAAGCTGATGGGAAAGGCTATCTATAGGCTGAGCCCTCCGGAAGCCCTGCCAGCATCATGCTGCTGAAGGGTTTGGCCAGTGAATCTGCTGCTCTGTCATGTGAGGGAATATATTAAATCAGGAAGCTCCTACCACAGCTGCAGACTGCAGGACCACATTGTGTCAGAAGAAATGATGCGACAGATTGAGGGGAAAAGATGGCTCATTGAACTGAATCCCGAAGAGTTATACCTGTTTCCAGAAACAACTGTGAAATGGCTTTAGCTTTAAAGACAGTGCATTCTGATGAGGATTTGGCCTTCTTGGGTTTTAGAAGGAAATAAAATCAGTTAATATCATTGATGGAGGTCTAGTAATGCTTAGAAACTCTAACGTAAGATATTAGAAGTAGCAAACACTGTTAAGCTAGGAAAAGAAAGCTAAAGTTATTTTTCTTTTTTATTTTTAAATATATTTTATTGATTTTATTGATTTTTCACAGAGAGGAAGGGAGAGGGACAGAAAGTCAGAAACATCGATAGAGAGAGAGACATCGGTCAGCCACCTCCTTCACACCCCACACTGGAGATGTGCCCGCAAGCAAGGTACATGCCCCCGACCGAAATCGAATCCGGGACCTCAGTCCAAAGGCCGACACTTTATCCACTGAGCCAAACTGGTCTTGGCTAAAGTCAACCTTTTAGTGAGAGGAATTCTGCTCCACGATTGTCCATGCATAATTTAATAATAATTTAATGCATAAAATACATATTTATTCATTAATTAACTTCTTAACATAATCTGATAAGGTGATTACATGAAATGACAAATACTTCAATATGAAAAACGACTCAGGTACTCTATATACAATATAATAGCCAGAGTTTTCTAAGATAAAGCCATGTAGAGCCCTCATTTCAGTAAACTGGCCTGGCTCCTGTATGGCTCAGTAATTGAGGTTTGACCTATGAACCAACAGGTCACGATTTGACTTATGGGAAGGGCACACATGCCTGCGTTGTGAGCTCAGTCCTCAATGTGGGGGGTGCAGGAGGCAGCTGATCAATGATTTTCTCTGCTCATAGATATTTCTATCTCACTCTCCCCCTTCCTCTCTGAAATCAATAAAAAATATCTTTAAAAAGATAGTTTTGAATACTTCTTCCCATGACACATTTTCTCTTTGTATTAGTTGTGAATTTTCACAATAATGCTAAGCCAAAAGCTATTCTGATAATTACTGGTAAAAAAAGTCAATTATTTATTCGTTTTTACAATTCTGTGTGTTGGTTGATCTGCACTCGCATTGGCTGATCTTGGCTGAGTTTGGCCAGGTATCTGCAGTCAGTCGGTAGGGTTGACTGGAAACTGACTAGATCTGGTTATTCTTTGGGAACTGAAAAAAGTATTGAAATCCACTTTGAAATCTTGGTACGATATTATTATTTGTGTTAATTTCAGAAGTCAATAGAATAATAAGTATAAGGAACAAGTTGTGAAAAATAAATAGTACAGAAAATTTAAACACAGTTTTGTAGGATAGAAAGATAAATTACTGCTTATATCTAAGCATCAAAGCTACAAGTTTCCATTTCAGTAATGTTGGCTAGAGCATCTGAAAACTCCCATAGGCCTCTAGGCACAACAGATCCATCCAGTAAGTCATCACTTCGGTAAGTGATTCTTTGTGAAAATAAAATTGTTAACAGAGATAGGACAATATTCATCCCACCATTAGTGCTTTGCTCCTTTTATGCTTTAAGAGATTACTGATGTTAATAAGCAAGATGTATTATAATTTTCAAAACATGGACTAAAAAAAATCACATGAGGTTTCCAGATTTTTTTGTGTGGTTAAATCTCATCAACTGTTTTTATTTTTTTTTTTTAAATGAGATCACCAGGGTTCAGAAACCTGTACACTGATTCACAGCTGTTGTTTTACTGAGAGATCCTCAGAAAAAGCTTAAATTGTTCTCTTTTATTTTATTTTATTTTATTATTATTATTACTATTATTATTATTATTATTATTATTATTACTATTGGGTATAGCAAAGGTGGAGATTTATTGAAGAACCAGTACAGACTCCCACGTGGGGAGCGAGAAAGAGTCCCACAGAACTGACTCCCGTGCAGGGAGGGGGAAGAGTCTCAGAGTTCTCTCTCCTTTCCTTTGGTAAAACCATCATCTAAAAACCTTGAAAAAAATCACTTCATTAGTTATTTTTCAGTACTTTAACATCTAACAGTTCCCAGGTCCTCAGATTACTCTTCAAGAATGATCTTTAGCCGAGACCGGTTTGGCTCAATGGATAGAGCGTCAGCCTGCGGACTGAAAGGTCCCAGGTTCGATTCCAGTCGGGGGCATGTACCTTGGTTGTGGGCACATCTCCACTGTGGGGCGTGCAGGAGGCGGATGATCGATGTCTCTCTCTCATCGATGTTTCTGACTTTCAGTCTCTCTCCCTTTCTCTCTGTAAAAAATCAATAAAAAAAAAATATATATATATAAAAGAATGATTTTTAATTCAATTAAGGAGTTAAATTAATTGGTTAAAAATCCCAATGCATTGCTAGGCAGCTGGGGTGCAGAGGTTGGCCTGGAAAAGTTTATCGTGAGCAATAAGAATGAAGAGAAGCCGAGACCAGTGTGGCTCAGTAGATAGAGCGTCAGCTTGCGGACTGAAAGGTCCCAGGTTCAATTCTGGTTGGGGGCATGTACCTTGCTTGTGGGCACATCTCCACTGTGGGGCGTGCAGGAAGCGGCAGATCGATGTCTCTCTCTCATCGATGTTTCTGACTTTCTATCCCTCTCCATTCCTCTGTGTAAAAAAAAATCAATAAAATATATTTTTTAAAAAATGAAGAGAAGGTACTTTCTTCACTTGACCCTGATTTGATATGCACCTTGTCCTGAAGGCTTGTGTAGCTATCAAAGTGGATGATTCATTCAGAGACCCAGACACTGTAGACTCTCTCCATCGAGAGATAGTATTTTCAATGGGGAATATCTTCTCCTCTTCGCACAATTTCATAACTGATTTTTTGATTCTGATAAAATTGGAAAATGTAACATTTCAAATTTTAAATCTTACACTCGGATAAAACTAATTTTCAAGTGTTGATGGTAGGAAATTTGTAGGGTGGCTACAGGTATGTGTGCATAAACATGATGCAGTGTTCTTTAACACGCCGTTCTCTGATTTCTGAAAATTGTTTTTCCATCACCAATTCCAGGTTGTCTGGTCTCTTTGTTTTTGATGTTGGCATCAGTTGGTGATCTTTGCCTAGATGTAATAACTCGCCAGAAATCAAAAATGATTCTATTTTAATCTCATCTTTCTTTTCTTATATATCAGCATATATTGTAAAGAAAAACATACCCTCCTCAGTTATATTGTGCCAGTGATATCAGAGAAAGCAAGATGAATGCTTGATTTTTTTTTACCATAAATTACTAGTTTTTAAATATTTATTTCCCTAAAACCTTCAGCAATGAACTCTTTTTATGAACATCATTATTAACTCAGAGATAAAAATGAATTTGATAGGTATAAACCTACTTAAATTATTATTTTCCTATTGATGTGCAAAATTTCTCAACTTCAACTCACAGGAGCCTCTCAGGCTAACTAAGTCCTTTGCTGCAAGTTATTGGTAACTTCCGTGTTATCGGAAGCTGTGCAGAAGCTCTTCAGTTTGATATCATCCCATTCATTTATTTTGCCTTTACCTCCCTTGCCTTTGGGGTCAAGTCCATTAAGTGGTCTCTGCAACCCAGGTCCATAAGTTCGGTACCGATAATTTTCTTCAGTGTACTGGTAACTTAGAGTTTTGGGTCTTATGTTTATGTCTTTAATCCATTTTGAGTTAATTTTTGTACATGGGGACAAGCTGTAATCCACTTTCATTCATTTTCATGAGGCTTTCCAGTTTTCCCAGAAACATTTATTGAAGAGACTATCTTTACTCCAGTGTGCATTTCTGACTCCTTTGTTGAAAATTATTTGTCCCTATAATGTGTGGTTTTATAGCTGGCTCTCTATTCTGTTCCACTGATCGTGTGTCTGTCTCTCTGCCAATGCCATGCTGTTTTGATGCTTGTAGCTCTGTAGTATAATTTCAAGCCAGGCAGCATAATACCTCCAACATCATTCCTTTTTTTTTTTTCAGAATTGTTTTGGCTATTTGGGTTCTTTTGTAGTTCTATACAAATCTGATGAGTTCTCATTATAGTTCTTTAAAAAAATTACATTGGAGTTTTTTATGCAGATTGGATTAAATCTGTATATTGATCCCTTGCTTTTATCTATTCATGCACCCAAAATATATTTTACAGTATGTAAAAAGTTTGATAACTTGCAGGTGTCTTCTCTTTTTGCTCATGTTGTTTTTCATCAGAATATTTTGACTAATAATTACTTACATTTGTTTGTTTTTGAAATAAAATTTCAAATCACATTTGCATGTGTCAAATTTTCTTAAATGCGATTTTGTTGCTATTGCCATAAATGCTTAAGTTAGCTTATCATGAAGACATGCCTTTTTGATAGAGGGTTTTCCTATCCAAGAATATAATATTTGTTTTCCAGTTCTCTATCTAGGTTTGTGGCTTTTTGTGATCATTTTTTTTGCAATAATTCAAAGGAAAATTGTTTTAATATATGCCAGCATTATACAAATAAAATGCAAAAATATCAAAATTAAAAAAATTAAAAATGCATTTAAAGTAACATTTTAAAATGATATATTAACAGAGAAGTTTAAGACATGTGCATGGAAAACCAAAGAACATTGCTGAAAGAAATAAAATAACAACCAAACCCATAGAGACACACACCCCGGTCATGAGGGGAAGACTCAACAGTGTCAAGGTAGCAGTTCTCAAATTGATCATTGCATTTCATTCAATCCTGATATTTTATTATTATAAAAATTTTGCCCTAACAACTTGGCTCAGTGGATAGAGCATCAGCCCATCGAATGAACGATCCCAACTTTGATTTTGGTCAAGTGCATGTGCCTTGGGTGCTGGCTTGATCCCCAGTAGGGGGCATGCTGGAGGTTGCTGATGGATGTTTCTCTCTCATCAGATGTTTCTAACTCTCCATCCCTCTCCATTCCTCTCTGTAAAATCAATTATATATATATTTTTAATTAATTTAGGATTTTCATTTATTACAGCACTTTGAATTTCTCTTGCCCTATCAATCATACAACACAAGGGAAATCTTATCTAATTAAGCCTAACACCCCTAATCTCAAATGATTAACATATGCCTCTATCATTTCTTCTTCCCTCTTTCTACATTCATAGATTTAACTATAGATAAAAGAAACGAGACTAAGAAATTTAATACATTTTGATTAGCAAAATATTTAAATGGAAAACAGGGAATAAAGGAATATAGAGAACATAGACAGGAATCGTGCCAACAGAGTGGAATTTCTCTTTGAAAAGTCAAAGATCATTATATATATGAAAAGCAAACCAATGTATGAAAAATTGAAAGAAAGATTACTAAGGATTGGAAAACTTTATTGCCACTGATATTATTTTTCATGCAGCATTACTTTCTGTGAGAATGAATTCATAGCAGAGAATTAAGATTGGTAACCAATGAAGTTTGATGCATCTAAGTCCTATCATATTATTACGCTGCCAGTTTTTTTCAATGTTCCTTTTATAGAAAAATAAGAAAACCTTTGATAATGGTGAAACAAAAGCAGAATGGAAGACCGTGAAGCTTGCGCTAATATAAATTGTGAATTATTTTGGCTATGAAGCCATTCAGTATAAGAAAAACAATAATACAAATTTTAAATTGAATTTATTTGTTTTTGTTTGTAATATTTTTACTATCTTGACCATTTGCACATTTTAAATTGAATAGTTAAAATGATATCAAGTATAAATTAATAAACTCTGAAATTTATTTTGTAATCACAAGAAGACTATCTTCATGAGTTTTTTTTTCCTCCAATGTAGCTATGCAGTTTGTCTTTTTTTTTTTTAAATATATTTTATTGATTTCTTACAGAGAGGAAAGGAGAGGGACAAAGAGCTAGAAACATCATTGAGAAAGAAACATCAATTTAGATGCCTCCTGCACAGTCCCTACTGGGGATGTGCCCGCAACCAAGGTATATGCCCTTGACTGACATCAAACCTGGGACCCTTCGGTCTGCAGGCCCATGCTCTCTCCACTGAGCCATACTGGTCAGGGCTATACAGTGTGTCTTACACAGGATTAAATACGGGTGCAAACTACAAGTGCTCATGCCGGATGACCACCCGAACGGTTTTGTTATAATTTTAGTCTTTTGTAATTCTCCAATAGTTTAGGGCAGTGTGTAAATAAATCTGCATCCTACAAAAAAGTCGAAGCCACAATAGAAGATAAGAGGATTATTGCAACACGGAAATGTGGACAGTAAACTATATCCAAGAGAATCTATGAAGATTTAGAATCTCTAAACCTTTAATTCAACCTAAATTGAAGATTTATCCCTAAGAAGTTTATGATTTCTCATATGCATGGAACAATTCAAGACACCGAGAATAACAAGATGAATAAATGAGATTCTCTTTTGAACTTAGGGATTTCACAGTCTAGTGGGAAAGATAGGCAATGACTCAGGTGGACTCCGATGCGTTTAACAACAGCAGTGTGCTTACAGTGCTTGATAAAATAGTGAAGAGGGGATTACATTTGCTGAAGGAAAGCAGGAATGCCAGCCAGCCAGGATGCGCAGAGGATTCAGCTTGTCCAGAGCAAAGATGACAATCATCGAATTGCCCTCGTGCCTGAAAACTTCTTGCAAGAGGGAGGCTCATGTGTCTATAGTTTTCAAAAATAATAATGGATAAAGTGGTTACATGAATCGAATAATTTCTATCCCTGTATGCTGCAACAAAACTCCTTTAAAATGTCAGATATAAGCATCTGGGGTAAGTATGGGAAATATTTTTCTGAATAACATTTTAAATACGACAATTTCATAAAAATATATTTTAGGAAAGTACGTTATTTCTCTAGGTCCTATCAAACAGCCTTATTTACACTTTTCCTTTAGTTTATATTCAGGGTGTGGTTGTTACTGTTTTGTGCTGTGAAAAGTTTTAGAGGGCTGATTGTCCTTCTGACTCGTGTTGGGTCTGATTCTTTTGAGCATGTGTAAGTCTTTTGTGGTGATCATAGTAACTCATATGGATGGAGATTTCTTAGAGGGTGTGTGCTTAAATAGTAGGGCCACAGAAATGAAGACTTTCCTTATCTTAAATATATTTCTGAACGGGAAGTGATGTACATCTGGTTTGGCCAGAAAGTGTATTACCAAGTAGCTTTCACTGGGAGATTCTTCACAGTTAGTCACCTTTCTTTGATTACTTTCTAATCAGATATTTTCTGGAAAAACTAATTTCTCCTGTAAGGAGAAGATACTTTGAAAATGGAGACTTTTAAACGCATCCAAAAGAAGGGAACTATACAACTTTTAACAACTACAATCTTTACTTTTTCTTCAGAATCCTTAAAAGTGGAGAATTATGTTCTACAGTGTTCTTTGTGGGAAGCTTTTTTAGTAACTGTAGTGAAAAATATTCTCATGACCTTAAATTGTCTTAGTTATGAGCATTTCCTAGACTTTCTAGTATATTGAGTTGATGTACAAATCTTTGCATATAAGTAGACTTGAGTTTATTTACTACTTCACAAATAAGTATTAAAGTAGAAATAAAAGAAATAATGATTCTAAAGATGTAGATATCACATTTACTATATTTATTTTGCTACTACTGCATACATAGCTACCTTCTTTTTTTCCAATGGGTATTGAGTTCTTTTAGCAACATTTATTGAAAATCTGTCCTTCCAGATTTATTAACATAGACCTGAGTTAACCAACTGTGTGTCTATTCCTAGACTCTGTTGTGTGTGTCAGTCTCTATTTCTGTTATTTCATCACTTAACTGTCTTGATTTCAGTAGCTTTATGTAAATTCTCAGAATAGTTAATGCACTCTGTCTTACTCTGTTCCTTTTTAAAATTGTGGTGGCATTCTAGGTCTTCCTCTTTCATTTAAATTTAGAGCCTTCTTGATATTTTCTTTTTTATGTATTTATTGACTTCAGAGAAAGAAAGGGAGAGGGAGAAAGAGATAGAAACATCAATGATGAGAGCATCACCAACCGACTGCTTCCTGCAAGCCTCCTGTTACAGAACAAGCTACAACCCGAGCATGTTCCCTGATCAGGAATCAAACAGTGACCTTCTGGTACATGAGCTGATACTCAACCAATGAACAACACTGGCCAGATGACAATTTCTTTTTTTTTAATGTGTTTCATTGATTTTTTTACAGAGAGGAAGGGGCAGAGATAGAGAGTTTGATAGAGAAACATCAATCAGCTGCTTCCTGCACAACCCTCACTGGGGATGTGCCCACAGCCAAGGTACATGCCCTTTACAGGAATCGAACCTGGGACCTTTCAGTCCGCAGGCTGATGCTCTATCCACTGAGTCAAACCAGTTTCAGCAGATGATAATTTCTTAAAATAAAAATACTTACAGAGAATTTTAGAGAAATTCCATTCCTCCAAAGATAAATTTGGAAATAATATCATAGTAATTTTGATCCTTGCAATAAAAGATTATAGAATATTTCAATTTATTTGGATTTTCCTTCATTTCTCTCAGCTACTTTCTTTCTACTTTTAAGTGTTTGAGTGTCACATATATTTTGTTAAACTTTTCCCTAAGTATTTCAAGTTTTATATAACTATAAAAGCTATTGTTATTACAGCAAAAGCATAATTTTTGCTGTCACATAGAAATACAATTAATTTTTACCTATTGACATGTTCTCTGCAAATATATTTACTTATTAATTCTCATACTTTTATAGGCTCAGTTAAAATTATCTGTGAATTAGAAAGTTTTACCAATATTTTTGGTGTTTTCTTTGGTCTTATTTATTTTTTTGCCTATTCAACTGCTTGGGACCTACACCATAAATGGAAATGGTAAGAAAAGACATCCTTGTTTTATTCCTGATTTTATGGAGAAATTATTTAGATTTCTCCATTAAATATGTTACAGGTAGGTACTGTGCAGATGCCCTTTATCAGAATGAGGAAGTTTCCTTCTATTCCTAGTCCGGTGAGATACTTTATCATTAATGGATGTTGAATTTTGTAAACATTTTATGGCATCTATATGGATGGTCATATGATTTCCTCTTTTAATTTATAGTGTGGCAACTTATATAGTTTGATGTCATTTGATGAGATAAGTCCAGCTTGGTCAAAACATGCTACCCGTTTTATATATTGTTGGATTTGAGTTGCTAATACTTTCTTTTTACTGTCACGTATATTCATGACTACACTATTGTTTTCTAGTAATATCTCCTTCTGCATTTGGTATAGGAGTAATACTGTTTTTACAAATTAGTTGGAAAGTGTATGCTTTGTATTTGTTTTCTTAAAAAGTGTTCTAGTATATAAATTTGATGTTATTCTTTTCTTAAATAGTTGATAAAATTTGCAAGTAAAGTCTTATATCTGGAGTTTTTTTCTGTTGGTAGATTTATAAATATAATTTTTATTTCTTTAATACTTATGTTATAATTGTGCCAGTTTTCTTGTGATAGTATTCTTGTGCCGTGTTGGTAGATTTTGACTTTGAAAGTAGCTAGCTAGGCCCTAGCTGGTTTGGCTCAGGGGATAGAGCATCGGCCTGCCACTGAAGGGCCTGGGTTCAAATATGTTCAAGGGCACATGCCTGGGTTGTGGGTTTGATCCCCAGTGGGTGGTGTGCAAGAGGCAACCAATCAATGACTCTCTCTCATCATTGATGTTTCTATCTTTCTGTCCCTCTCCCTTCCTCTCTGAAATCAATAAAAATATATTTAAAGAAAAAGAAAGAAGCTAGCTAGGATCATTAAGTTTTTATAATTTTTAAAATATTAACATTTAAACCAAAATGTTTACACTATTTTTATATCTGAAAAACTTTAATATATTTAATTAACTCAAAATATTTTCTAATTTTTAAAAAAATCTATGGGCTATTCATAAGCATTTACTTAACTGAAAAATATTTGGATATTGCTAAATATCACTATTTTTAGTCAATTTCCTTTGATTTAGAGAACATATATTGCATGATTTACTTATATTAAACTTATTAAACTTGTTTCATGGCCTAATATATTATCTATCTTGGAAAAGATTAATTGTATACTTGGAAGGAATATTTATTCAACAATGATCAGTTATAGACCATTATAACTGAGTTCATTTTAAGGTCAACTTTGATAATAGAACCATTCATAGTTCTAAATCCTTCCCTGTTTGTTCCCTCTCATTATAAAATATCTTTGCAAGATATTTTTACCCATGTTTATGTTTTTAAATATGGGTTTCTACTGTTTCCTGGCATGCATTGTTTTTGAGGCAATATCAATGATTCTCCTATATTTATTTGGGCATAAAATGACTTTTTTTCTCCAGCTGCTCTTAATATCTTATCTTTGTCATTGATTTTCAGCAGTATTGTTATGATGAACCTCAATGTGATTTTGAATAGTTATTCTGTTTAGAGTTTGATGAGCTTTTAGAATTAGTGGATTTGTATTTTTTTTATAAAAATATTTCCAATATTTATATCTTCAAAAATGTGTGCCCCTCTACTAGGACTCTAACTTCATGTATGTTAGACTTCTTCATGGTAATCCATGAAACACTGATATTTCCCATGCTTCCCTCCCTCCCTTCTTCCCTCCCTCTTTCCCTTCCTCCCTTCCTCCCTCCCTTCTTTCCTTCCTTCTTTCCTTCCTCCGTGATTCAGTTTGGATAATCTCTATTACCATGTTTTCAAGTTAATGAATCTTTTCTTCCCCTAAAGTTTCTAATGTGTTAAACAAATCGAGTAAATATTTGGTTTATATATTATAACTCTAGAGTTTCTTTGATTTTTTTTTCTATGATTCCATGTTTTTTCTTTATTACACTTTGTATTTTTCTTTAAAGCCTTGAACATGCCAACTATTTCTGTTTTATTTGTCATTTGGACCTGTTCAATTGATTTTTTTTTTTCGGGTTATGGGTCACATTTTCATGATTTTTAATTAGTCTACTATTTTTATTGTTATTGTTGTGTATTGGTCATTGTGAGTACCATAGCGTTGAGTTCCTGGATGTTGGTGTTGGCCCCTAAAAGGGAATGTGTTTTGCTAGGAAGAAAATCAATGTATTTGAGGATACAGTTGATCTGTTGAAGCTCTATTTTAAGATATTTTATTTATTTATTTATTTATTTATTTATTTATTTTAATATATTTTATTGATTTTTCACAAAGAGGAAGGGAAAGGGACAGAAAGCCAGAAACATCAATGAGATGAGAGAGAGAGAGACATCGATCAGCCGCCTCCTGCATGCCCCCTACTGGGGACGTGCCCGCCACCAAGGTACATGCCCCCGACCAGAATCGAACCTGGGACCCTTCAGTCCCCAGGCCGACGTTCTATCCATGAGCCAAACCGGGCTTGGCTATTCTAAGATATTTTAGGGTGGAGTTTGAGGAAGCAGTAACCTAGAACCAGTATAGCTCAGTTTCAAAGTCTTGACCTTTATAAGATCCCTACTGAATGCTCAAGTTATTCAAGAAATTATTCTGCTTTGTTCAGACTTGGAATCTCTCAGCCTGCGAGTTGGGGTTTTGAGCTTCATTTCCCATCAGTTATTCTTTTCCTCGGAAAGGTTATCTTAGCATTAAATAAAAGACTCAGGGGGGCATTTATGCAGATTTCTGGAGCTCCTTATCTGTGTAGCCTCTTCACCAGTACTGGGATACCATTTTTAGCTAACCTATCTCCTCTGAACTGGACTGTCTGCCCCCAAAGCTCACAATAACCCCTGTGCTCTGCCCCCCACCCTGTACTGGTGTCTGGTAAATACCCTCAGACAGAAAGACAAGGTAATCATAGCTCTAATCTGATTATTTCTCATTTCTCAAGTTTTAATGTCTGTCCACTTCTGAAAATCTTACGTTGTTTTTCTGTTTTGGGGTTGTTTATATGCAATGGCTTATCAAAAACTTATTATACCATCTGAGCTAGTGATGGAGAGTCTACCAGTCTCTCTTCCCCCTCCTTTTTTTTATTCTTTTAAATAGCACAGCCTTTATTGGAAGCCTTTATAAAACCTTATTCTTTCACTCTGTAGCATAGTTTCCTTATCCTTTAGTCTGACACTCTGAGATCTTAGTTTAAATGTCACTTTATTCTTCCAGGAAGCTTTCTGAGATCCGTGTGCTCCGATGTCCTCTTTATTCGATGCCTTTTCCATTGTTGATGTACTATTCTGTGCTGTGCTTACTTCCCATGTATTTTTTCACACACCTAACTGGAGAGAATACCTCAAAGAATGAAATATTAGCCCCCTAAATATGAATAATTACGTTCAAGTTGGAGGAAGAATAAATCAGTTTCAAGTTGGGAAAGAAAAAATGTGACTCCTGTTATACACGACTGAGTGTAAGCAATTTGGAATGGGAGGGAACCACCTTATAGGCCATGGGGACCATATAAATAAAGACACAGCCATTTGAAAATAACTAAGTGAGCATTAATAAAACTTTAGCAAAATCTGAAGAATATTGATTAACATAGTAACAACTGAAAAATCACATTTAACCCATCAGAAGCTTTCAGGAAGAGACTGATGAGTCCATCTACCCTGGCAGTAGGGTAAAGGTAAAGGAAATAAAATTGATGGAACCTAGTAGCAAAGCCAAGATCTAACTAGCCCAATGGATATCTGAGATTGAGGGAGGTAGAATATTCAAAGTGTACTCCTAGTTTCATTTTTCTTGCCTGAATATATTTTATTCTTTTAACTGAGATAATACATAATGCGTACAGACGTGAGAGGAAGCGATTGTATAATTTTCAGCATGGATGGTTGGAGATTCCTGCTCCAAGTTCAGGTGGATATGTCTGTTTTGCACTTGGTTTTAGCTTCTTTGGGTAATAAAATGTGTAGGAGATAGAAGAAAGTGGATAACACCATGAATAAACCATTAGTCAATTTTCATGGGAAGGAATTACATGGATACAATGATCCGTTTTGCCTAGCATGTCAAATACATGACAGAAGGGGAACATTTTTATTTAATAAAAAGTTCGTGCACTTTGGCAACAATGCAAAAATGTGGATGCTGTTGGGGAATGTTTTGTACAGACTCACTTTAAAATCATTTTCAGGGAAATTAAATATGGGTGGCACCAGATATTATAATTTCATTCAATTAGGTATAAGGATGGCATGGTGATTATATTAAAAAAAGAGCTCTGTATCAATAAGAGAAGCTAATGACATTAGAGGGCAAATGGGATAATATGAGATTGCTTTAAAATACTCTACCAAAAGTCAGCAAAGGAAAGAGATATAACAAAAGTGAAAAAATATCCTTCTTAGAGCCACGTTTTGTACCTTTGTGTTTGACAATTTCTATAATATTAAAAATGAAGCGTGCCATTCAAAAATTGTTATAGATTGAATATATACATACATGTGTGTGTGTGTGTGTGTGTGTGTGTGTGTGTGTGTGCAGTTAGTTGGAAAAAGATCGTCTGTAAAAGGCACATAGACATTGGGGAAGTAGTGGTGGTATTCAAGGTGAGGCTTCACTCTGACAAGGAAACTAAAAATTGCAGAGGCCGGTTTGGCTCAGTGCATAGAGCGTTGGCTTGCGGACTGAAAGGTCCCAGGTTCGATTCTGGTCGGGGGCATGTACCTTGCTTGTGGGCACCTCTGCACTGTGGGGCGTGCAGGAGGCGGCTGATGGATGTCTCTCTCTCATCGATGTTTCTGACTTTCTATCTCTCTCCCTTCCTCTCTGTGAAAATTCAATAAAATATATTTTAAAAAAGAAAACTAAGAATTGCAAGGCAAGGAAAGATGCCACACACACCATTGTTTTGGTAAACACCGAATTGTTGGTAACTGGTTCAGATGGAAGGAACTGAAGGTATGGCATTCAACTTGGAAATCAGGGTTTTGTTCTTGACTAAAGAGGAAAGGGGAGTAGTGATGGCCATCAACCGAAGTAGGAAACAGGAAAAGAAATGCAGCCTTTGGAGGAGCCATAATAGCTGTGACCTCATTGTATTTTGGTCCTTAAAGGAAAGGCGCTTCAGAAACTGTGTGTGATGGGAGCCATCACACCGGGGAGGGACATCCATCATCACTCTCCACTCCCTGATTTCTGAGTCTGCTTAGCGCCGCTATTCAAATGTCTTGATTTGGCTAACTGGTTTGGCTCAGTGGATAGAGCATGAGCCTGCAGACTGAAGGGTTCCAGGTTCAATTCCGGTTAAGGGCATGTACTTTGATTGCAGGTACATCCCCAATAGGGGATGTGCGGGAGGCTGCTGATTGATGTTTCTCTCTCATTGATGTTTCTAACTCTCCCTTCCCTTTCTCTCTGTAAAAAAATCAATAAAATATTTTAAAACAATGTTTTGATTTGATAATAGTTTAAAAATACATCATTCATTTAAAATGTGACATTTTCGTAGCAACTCATTAAAATATTTAAATTATTTGTTAATGTCTCATTCACCTTTTGTACTTGATTTTTTTCTTTTAATTTAGTACAAGACAAACTAAAATGTAGTCTGATCTTGTGTTCTTTTTTGTATTTTAATCCTCACCTGAGGATATTTTTCCATTGATTTTTATTATTTTATTTTATTTTTTTAATATATTTTATTGATTTTTTTACAGAGAGGAAGGGAGAGAGATAGAAAGTCAGAAACATCGATGAGAGAGAGACATCGATCAGCCGCCTCCTGCACGCCCCACACTGGAGATGTGCCCGCAAGCAAGGTACATGCCCCCGACCGGAATTGAACCTGGGACCTTTCAGTCCACAAGCCGACGCTCTATCCACTGAGCCAAACTGGTCTCGGCTCCATTGATTTTTAGAGTGTGGAAGAGGGAGCCAAAGACTGAGGGAAATATCAAATATCGATGTGAGAGAAGCATATCAATTGGTTGCTTCCTGCGCATGCCCCTATCAGGGCCCAGGCCAGGAAGAAGCCTGCATCCACTTGCCCTTGACCTAAATCGAACCCCAAGACCCTTCTGTCCACAGGCTCTATCCACTGAGCAAACAGGCTGGGGCTGATCTTGCGTTCTAACTAGTTAACCATAATAACTATGTGACTCACATACTGCATGTGATTCTCTCTCATTTTCAACTCTTGGTTAAAGAAATGATTTATTGAAGATGTGAAATTTGGATATTTACGTTAGCTTTAATTTATGGCATGAGCTCCTTTTTATGGAAGTAAGATCTTCAAATCAATACAATTGTAATAGAAGTGATAATCATATGTAAACGATTTCCAACAATTTTGAATCATTTAAACATGCGTCTTGTAATTGCAACACCATTTAGTTTGGTTATCTCTTTCCCAGACTAAATCTGGTGCTCCTTCTATCCTGCAAACGACAGGGGCATTTGCTTTTTCATAATTTTTAAAATTATTTTAAGGCCAAATGAAGACGCATGCAATAAGGCAGAAGACCTTAGAAAACACTTTTTAAAATTAGTTGGAAAACACTTAATGATTAGCCTAGTTTAACTTGGCACTCTGAGCCACTGTCATAAATCTCCATTTCCATACGCAAAGGTCCTTCTTGCTTTAGTTGGCTCCTGGTTAGTGAGACAGTATCAGACTTCCTGTCCTTGATTCAGGATCTGGAAAATGTTCAGAGACCATCTCTTTCCGTATTCAAATCTCCATTAATCTTGCAGGCACACATACGCAAGAATATTAAATTAAAAATGTAACTGCTCTTATGGCATGCACGTTCTGTACGATTTCTGCCTCTTACAATGAAGAATAAGACATTTTTTTCTTCTGTTTGACAACAGAGACAAACTAAAATAAGGTAAATCCCAAGTTAGTAGGTATTTAAATTCCAAGGAAGTAAATGTATTCTGTACACACAAAAAACATCTTTGATGAGACAGTGCATAATACATTCAGCAAGAACAACAATATTTTGACATGAAATCAGTAAATGTTTACCCTCCTTATTTGGGTCTGAATATATGGAGAATATATGACAATACAACTGTAGTACAGCTAGTCAGTATTTGCTCCATAATCCTCTGAAAGTAATGTTTTTTGTCTATGTGTTTCTTTTTATTTTTTTAATATATTTTATGATTTTTTTTACAGAGAGGAAGGGAGAGAGAGAGAAAGTCAGAAACATCAATGAGAGAGAGACATCGATCAGCTTCCTCCTGCATGCCCCACTGTGGAGATGTGCCCGCAAGCAAGGTACATGCCCCCAACCGGAATCGAACCCGGGACCTTTCAGTCCGCAAGCCGATGCTCTATCTGCTGAGCTAAACCGGTCTCGGCTTGTCTGTGTGTTTCTTTGCCTGCAGTAAACACCAAGTTATAACTATGGGAGTCAGGTATAGATAGAAAGATAGGTAGGTAGATAGGTAAGTAGGTAGGTAGGTAGATAGATAGATAGATAGATAGATATGCATAGATGTATAGATATACAGATACAGGTATAAGTATAGATGTATCTGTATTATTGATATGTTTTACATTATCTAGATGGTATTTTTTTCATTGATATTTTTCCAAAAACAGAGAACTGAACTTACAAAAACGAACGAAACATGTCTTCCAGAAACCAGAATCATAGCTGTATACAAAGCTGTGACTATGATGTTGCGGAAATTTATGTCCTAACGAACACTACAAGAAAATCTGGCCGAGACCAGTTTGGCTCAATGGATAGAGCGTCGGCCTGCGGACTGAAGGGTCCCAGGTTCGATTCCGGTTGGGGGCATGTACCTTGGTTGCGGGCACATCTCCAGTAGAGGGCGTGCAGGAGGCAGCTGATCGATGTCTTTCTCTCATCGATGTTTCTGACTTTCTATCTCTATTCCTTCCTCTCTGTAAAAAATCAATAAAATAAAAAAATTAAAAAAAAAAGAAAACCTGATCCAGAGTTGGTTAAGAAAATTGCTTCTGTCCTAATAAGGATGAAATGTCTTCCTTCATTGTCTTAGTCCCGTCTCTCTTTCTTCTCTCAAGGTGGCCTAGTCTCTCTGGTTTGTATTGAAATTCAATTATCACCCATAGAACTATCCAGGTTCCTGCACCTGCAGTTTTTCGGGTCACTGCCGAGGAGCAGCTAGCTGTGTTCCCAGATTCCCATACCCCACTTTTCTCTACTAGACTCTGTAACATGCCTGGCACATGTTTCTTACTCCCTGTTCATCTGTGGATTCATAGCTGCGCTTTTTCACTCAACTGCCGCGTCACTGCTCCATTAATAGAAAGGGATTCCATCCCGCTCTGAATTTTGGCAGGGAGAGTAATTCACCGCTTGGATCTGAGCTGAAATTAGCCTCCACGTTGGTTGGAGATATGAGCACCTTTTTATGTCTTATGCAACACCATTGTCTATCTTTTTCCCTGCCTGCCGCCCTGTGTGATTTAGCCTTCACTGTGTTTTACACACATGTTATGGATTTCTCTAGCTTTAAAAATTGGTGAAAATTTGTAGACCTTCACAAATTGTTTTGGACACAGGATAGTTGGTAGTCTGGACTAGGCCATGCCGGTTTATGATCATCAAGCAATGAGATATTTAAAATTTGATAAAGGAATCGTATTCACCATATGAAGGGAGAGGATTTAAGTGCGTTACACTTTATAATGCGTTCCCTGTTATTAAAACCTCAGGAATGAGAACTTCCTCTATATGGAATCATGTGTGTTTTGAAGAAGGATTCTTATAAAACATGCACCTGCAAGACATACAGATTTCTTGCACAGTTTCTACTTGTGCTTGGGCAGATGAAGGTTAGAAGCACCCGCTTTAGACAAAACTGCCAAGTGTTTGAAGTTTTGTTGTTGCTCTTGTTTGATTTCTAGTGAAATTGAACATGCTATGTAGCAACTTCTTCATCCGTTTGCAGCGAAAACTTGAAAATGCACCTCATTCTCTCTGACATAGAAGATGCTTATATTTCATACACAAATTCCAAAGCCAGATTCCATTTAGGTGAAAGCTTTGACAACTGAAGTCAGCTGGATCTGGCTTGGAATTTCAGCTCTGAAACTTATTAGTGATGTCATTTTTGCAAATCTGACCTCATTTTTTTTCATTATTTGTTCAGAAGTTATTAAACTGTTCTAGGAATAGTATGAAGTACTGGCAAGCCATGTACTATAAGAACTATAAGAACTCATGGATTATAAGAACTAAATAAAATAATTCACATAGAACAAAATGCATGGAATACAGTGTTTGATCAATAATATTTAGATTCCCTTATCTTATGTTAATGTAAAATTAATTACACTTTAAAACTCATTCTCATAATTTTACATGCACACATATACTATATAGATAAGTATATATAGTGTGTGTACATATAGTGTGTGTTATTATATGGTTTTCAAATTTTATCATGTGGATATTGTGTGAAGTGAAAAATAATATACCATATTTTCTGGCACATAAGACGATTTTTTAACCCAGGAAAATCTACTCAAAAGTCGGGGGTCCTCTTATATGCTGGGTGTCGTCTTATAGGGTGGGTATATTCCAAGCTCTATATTTTAACTGGAAAAGTTGGGAGTCGTCTTATATGCCCAGTTGTCTTATATGCTGGAAAATACAGTATGTATTTTTAGATATTAAAAAATTTCACTGTAACATGAGTTAGACTGAATGAGTAATATATACAAAGAGGGAAGCACTGATGGTTTCCTTTACCCTTTCTCCTTCATAGTTATCTAATTACATGCATAGTTTAATTGTATAATGGATGAAATTGTGATTATATTTTTATTTAATTTTTATAATGTGAATATTTAGTGTCATCATGTAATGAAAGGAAAAACTACATAGTGAATGAGAGTTTAAAATAAGCATAGAGATACAATAGCTTACTTAGAAATATTACGGATCTATCTATTTCCATGATGTGCTATCTATACTAATAAAAGGATAATATGTAAATTGGTCAGGATGCCCTCTCAGCTACAACTGAACAGCAGGCTGCATGGGGCAACAAGGCCGGGAGGGGAGTTAGTGAGGAACAATTAAATGACTGAACAGCAGGCTGTGTGGAGTGACAAGGCCAGAGGGGGGTTAGTGAGGAACGACCAAATGACTGGACAGCAGGCTGTGTTGGGTGACCAGGCTGACAGGTGGACAGTTGGAAATGACCAGACTGGCAAAGGGGGTCAGTCATGGGTGACCAGACCAGCGGGGAGGAGGGCAATTGGGGGAAACCAGGTTGGCAGGGGGCGTAGTTGGCAGCAACTAGGCCAGCCGGCAGGGGCAGTAAGGGGCAATCAGGTCAACAGGCAGAGGTGGTTAGGGGTGATCAGGCTGGCAGGGAGGGCAGTTAGAGACTATCAGGCAGGCAAGCAGGTGAGCAGTTAGGAGCTAGTGGTAAACCATCAATCGGACATCTCCCGAGGGGTCCCAGATTGGAGATGGTGCAAGTTGGGCTGAGGGGACACCCCCTCCCCCGTGCATGAATTTCATGCACCAGACCTCTAGTTTGATATAAATGTCATTTCCTTATAGCAAAAAAATAAAATTAAATAAATGTAAGAGTATTAACAGGTAAGAATTTTACAAAATTTAATTTCTAGGTAGTATACTAAATTTAATGAGGGCTATTTTATTAAATATATACATTTTATTTTTTCCTACAATAATACTCTAAAATCTTACAATTATTTTTAAAATCTTTATATATAATTTTAAAGGAGTCATAAAATTAGTTGAATAAAATTTAAATGTGAGCTGAGATCAGTTTGGCTCAGTGGATAGAGCGTCAGCCTGCGGACTGAAAGGTCCCGGGTTTGATTCCGGTCGGGGGCATGTACCTTGCTTGCGGGCACATCTCCAGTGTGGGGCGTGCAGGAGGCGGCTGATCAATGCCTCTCTCTCATCGATGTTTCTGACTTTCTATCCCTCTCCCTTCCTCTCTGTAAAAAATCAATAAAATATATATTAAAAAAAATTTAAATGTGAAAAGATTTAGGAATTCTATTGCAATATCATTATCAGTAAAATTGAGTAAATACTATCTGTTTGATTATTTCTGAATTTATTACTTTTTTCTTTTTTAAATTTTAACACCATATTAGATAATTATATATTCAAAAGACTATTGGATTAGGTAATTGATTGTAAAATAACAATATGATTTTATTATATAAGATATCTGAATTCCACATTTATAATGAAGTATAAAAACAAGGCTCCAACATCTTTATTTTTTAGTCTTGATTTGCACAAATAAATACAACAAAATAATTTACTCTAATTATTTAATTCTTTAGTCTTGATGTACAGTATATTGAATAAGCACTGAAGCACAGAAAAATACTGGAAAGATTTTTGATTCAGTTTATTAGGTAAAATTATTTTGGCCACAAATGCATAAAATCACTTTATGCTACAACAAAGAAGTTCCAGAGATACTGATTGAGAAACTTTGTTTAGCCTGATGCACAAAATTCATGCAAGGGGCTTGACCCTTGCAGACATGGTGGCTTGCCTCAGCCCTCACAGCCCCAGATTCATCTGGAAAGTCATCTGGAAGGACATCTGACAGTCGTTCATCTGCCTGATCTAATTAGCATATTTGCTTTTATTATTATAGATATGCATAACCCAGACACAGACAATAGTGTAATAAAGGCCAGGGAGGAGGACAGATATGGGAGGGAAGGGGTCAATGGGGGAAGAAAGGGAATATTTGTAATATTTTCAACAATAAAGATAAATTTTTAAAAAAAATTATCACATTAAGTAGAGCACTTTTCTGAGTTCTGAATTAGTCTAGCAAATTGTCAAACCCATAGAAGTTACAGTGGAGATCGGACAGACTCAAAGTCCTTGTACTCTGATCACGTGGTTGATCTTTTTAGAATGATTCTCTCCCCTCCTACAGCTTTCTGGGGTCTTACCATTACAACTTCATTAGTTAGCATAAACTATCAGCTGTGATCTAAGGAACTCAGGAATAACAAAGACACTCCTCATACCTGTGAACTTTCAATAGTTAGAATCTTCCTCCCAAGTAACAGGGATTAAGGCCAATATGACTGTGTTATACAATAGGTACCAGTTTTAGCATATTTAAATTCAAAGCCATGTGCCTGAGGATTACAAAGTACTTGGGGACATTTAGACAATTTTGGAATAATTTGCTTATTAAGCTATCATGATGGAAAACAATGAGTTAAAAGTGTTTTATTTCTCATTTATTTTCCATGCACTCTCAAAATGATTTGGATTTTGTATGAGGAAATCTGTGACTAGAATCTCATTGTGTTTCTCTCTGAATCTATGATCATATATTTGGATATATTTATTATAATATTCATATCTGCATCTTCAGATTTACCTTACGCTACATTAAGAAAACTATTACTCCACATCCAATTAAGAAGCAAATTCAAAAAATGATTTATTTACATGGATATTCATCTTTAACACATTTGAAATATATGCATATTTCATCAAATTCTAGGACATGATTTCAGAACCATTACATTTCATGAATGGCAGCTCTATATGTAAGATAAGAAAAATATTCTTTCTGTGTAAAGGGGAAAAATGGGTCACGTGTCTTAAAAATATAAAGGCAACAAAGAGATGAATGTTTGCTGATGTATCAGATTATACATTTTCATGAGCAGTTGTGCTTAAAACTTTGCTTAAATATCAGTTTAGAAAATTACTAGTATAAAATATCACAATTTACATATCACTATAGACTGTTAAGGGAATTGGAGTATATTTTTTTGTTCAGAAGAAAATCTGGATGAAAAAGAAAGGTCTTTTCAAGTTCATATGCTTTCCCTCTTCACATTTACTGAGAATGTCTAAATTTTCATTACTGTATCCAAGTCTTTCATTTGACATACACACTTAAATGATTGCAGCCATGAAAAAGAAGGAAAGAAAAACTTACAGATAATGATTGACATGTTGCAAGAGACAGAGGAAAGCAAGTCATTGTTATTTCTAAATGTCACCAGCATCAATGCCATTCTGAAACGTATCTTTTATTTGTGAGGGGACCGGTCGAAACTGGAAAAGTATCATGAATAAGTAGTTTAATTTTGGGATGTGCAAGAAATTTGGCAGTGCCTGTGAGGAGATTAAACGGCTTTCATGAAGAGATAAAAAAGTAAAGTCCCAATTGCTGACTCAGTCCTGGTACTTAAAATAATGAAGTCTCCAATTAGCATATCCTTTCATCCTCTTTCTTACACAGTGATGTGGAAGCAAAAAAAAAAAAGAGAGAGAGAGACATTTATAGAATCATATATTTCTGTCCTTGATGGGTGGCATTGGATTAATGATGTCCTGGATCCAGACTAAGAAATAAACTCAGCAATTCCCCTAAAGAAGCTCACCCTCCAGTGAAAGGGGAGATGGATGCATCATTGTCTGTGGTGACAGAGGTAACTGAGGCCAGTGATTACCTGTGGAGAGAAAAGGATTGAAGGACTTCAAAGGCCTTTGCTGAAGGAGAGGGATGCAGCAGGCAGGAAGGAGGCTTTAGTCTCCTTCCTCTTTAAGAATTCAGCCGCCCTGCCTGGTCCCTTGACTCTGATACATGCGTTGGATTGATCACCACTCTTTTCTCTTGAAGACGTTGAATCTTAAAAAGTGCTTTTGAAGGTTTTAATGTTTCTCTCTCACACACACACCATTCTAAAAAATAAATATTTTTCTTTGCTTAGGATATTATTCTTATGTCAAAAACATTTCATTGTTCTGCTCTATGTGTTGTTGTTTTGTGGGTGTTGCTTGATAGAATATACATTATGAAACATCAATATTTTGATTTTTTTTTTTAGAATCTGTCTATAGTGCTCCCAGCATGACATGATACGAATAGCTTTTTGTTTGTTTGTTTGTTTGTTTTCATTATGTTTTGTTGTTGTTTGCTGAGTTTTAGCAAACACAAAAAAACTCATATGCATTATCTATTTAAATCATTACCAAACATTATGGAGAAATTATATTACTCATACCTTATAAAGATAAAAAAAAAACTGAGGCCAAATAAATATAGGTAATTAAAAGACTGCAAACCTAGTAAATGCTAAGACTGAGATATGAACCTGACATTCTGCCCCTAGAGTCTTGTGGTCTAGCTCTTAATTAATGAGCAAACTGAGACAACACGAATTTAGGTAAATATGAGACCTCACGTCTAGTAAGTGATATGAACCTGACTTTGTGCTCAGAGTCTGTGGCCTGCCTCCTAATTAGCAGTGGTACCAGACAGGGTCCTAGTGACTCCCGTTTTCTTCTGGCCCAGTACCTCTGGCTGTGATTAATGCAGTGAATGAACACGAACAGTGTTTCCTGGAACCCCCGTTAGTGTACTCTGGTCACAGCTGACCAGCACCCCAGGACCCAGGACCCTACTTAGATTTAAGCTACCCTGGGCCGTTGCCACTAGGTGGCGCCAAATACAGCCAGAAATGGAGAAACCTGGTATCCAGGAGAGCGCTCTACCTAGGCAAGTTCAGCTTTATCATTTTGGCAATTGGTTAGTTTACAGTAGTGAGATTTTTCATTTTATTTTCCTACTCCACACATCTTGTTGTGGTGGAGTTTTCTATACTTTGTGTTGAAATAAAAAATGTGAAAAGAGAATATGAAGATTTTATGGATGATTGCAAATGCTTTTAAGAAAAAAAGAACTATATTGGGCCTGAGACTTGAAAGAACATCTAAAAGGTATCATTTTTAAACACATGAAATTATTAAATTCCCCTTATAACAACTATATAAAAAGAAAGTAGAGATATTGCCTCAAACTCTCTAATGAGAAGTACAATTCCCAAGGACTACCTGTGCCATCTTTGGTCAAATGACAGAAAGTGCTTTTCTAAAAGCCAAAATCCATATTTTTATAACTTTTCTTAATGTGTTTTTCTTTAATGCTTCGTGGATTTCCAAGCAGTTGCTTGTCCTTTACCATGCTGCATATCTTTCTTTAAATATATTGTGTGGCAGAATAGAATATTTCTGATTAGTTACCCTCTTCATACTTGAGTTTCATTTTTTCAAGTTATATTGATACAAGTGTAAAAAATGTTTGTTAAATACTTTAGTTGTCTTCTTGCTCACTGATGCTCTTAGTTTTATTACTCATTTTTTCTCTTTGTTTTTCTTATCTGACTAATTTCTATATAAAGTGTTTTTATTTGGGGAAGGGAGTAAACTGGAGAGAAGACATTATGGATGAGTGAGTGGGAATTCAAGTGTATGTTCTCATCTAGTTGCCAAAGAAGCCTGCCAATTTAACCTAAGATAGTGATAGCATCAGATCATCAAAAAATTTTAGTCATGATTATACAATATATTTTGAAATGGAAAAAGGGCATGTTCTAAAAGAGGTAGGGTTTAATTTTACATGACACATGATTCTTTGTTTTCAGAGAATTTAAAATATATCCCACATACAATATACTGTCCTTAAAAATCTTATATGCTTTCACTTTTTAAAAGCAGAAGAAAAGAAACAAAAAAAAAAAACTTAGAGCAATAATCAAAGAAACTGAAAACAAGGAATCAATAGAGATGATCAACAATATCAAAACTGATTTTATAAAATATAAAAAGATAAGCCTATATTCAACTAAGTAAAAGGAGAGAAAATTGCAAATTACTAACATCACTGCAGATACCATGGAAATTAAAAGGATAATAAGGGGAAAACTATGAACAACTCTATAATCATAAGTTTGATCACCTTGATGCAATGGACCAATTTCTTTTCAATAAGATATTAGCAAATTGAGTCTAACAATGTCTATATGGAATTATACAGCTTAACCAAGTGACATTTATCCTAGCTATGCAAAGATGATACGACATTTAAGAAAAAGGAAGTTATATAATTCATCCCATCACCTGCTAAAGAACATCGCATGAATAAATCTAGATATGGAAAAGTATTTGACAAAATTCAGTCCGCACTAATGATTTAAAACTCACTGCAAACTAATAATAGAGAGGCACTTCTTTAACTTATAGAGAACACCTGCAGAAACCCTGCAGCTAACATCAGAGAAAATGGTGGGAATCTTGAAGCTTTCCCACCAAGATCAGGAACAAGGCAAGGATGCCCCTTCTTACTCTTGCTTTTTGACATTATGCTAGAAGTCCTACCTAATCCAATAATATAGAAAGGGAAGTAAAAGGTATACAGTTTGGAAAGGAAGATAAAAAAACTGTTCTCAGATTACATGATCATCTATGTAAAACTTTAAGACTTGACAAAAAATATTCATCAAGCTAATCATTGATTATAGATTGCAGAATACAAAGTTAAAGTACAAAGGTCAATTGCGTTTTTATACCAACAATAAACAAATGGGATTTGAAATTACAAATACATTATAACAGTAAAAAAAAAAATTAAATACTGCCCTAACCAGTTTGGCTCAGTGGATACAGCATCGGCCTCTGGACTGAAGGGTCCCTGGTTCAATTCCGGTCAAGGGCACGTGCCTTGGTTGTGGGCACTTCCCCATTGGGAGGTGTGCAGGAGGCAGCTGATCGATGTTTCTCTCTCATTGATGTTTCTAACTCTCTATCCCTCTCCTTTCCTGTCTGTAAAAAAATCAATAAATACATTTTTTAAAAAATGAAATACTTGCATATAAATCTAATAAAATTTGTATATGATCTATATGAGGAAAACTACAAAACACTAATGAAAGATATCAAAGAACAATGAAATGAATGGAGATATTCTGTGTTCATGGATGGTAAGGATCAATACAGGATGTCAGTTCTTTGCAACTTGATCTAAAAGAGTCAATACAATCCTATTGAAAACCCTGGCAAATTATTTTGTGAATTTTGACAAACTAGTAGTTTATATGGAGAGGTAAAACACCTGGCATAGCCAACTCAATCTTGAAGGAAAATCTTGAAGGTTGGAGGACTAATGCAACTTCCGATAAAACTACAGTAATAAAACAATGTGGTGTTTAATGAAAGAATACACAGAGATCCTAGGAACGGGATAAAAAGACTAGAACTGTCATGCTACAGCAGGAAGGCAGGGAGCTATAAGAGATCGACTGAACGATTTATATGCATGTATGTAAGCATAGCCCATGGATACAGGGCATTGCCTGGGTGGGAGTATGAGGGGAGAGACAGGTGAAGGCATGTATTGGGAGGTGGGGAAGGCCAAGGGAGGGCAATAGGGAAAAAAATTAAAAACAAAAATAAAGTAAAATAAATAAAATAAAATGTACCAAAAAAAAAAAAGACTAGAACTAGTTCCACATAAATAGGAGTTAACTGTTCTTTGACATGGAAGCAGAGGCAATGCAATTGAGCAAATCTAACCTTTTCTATAAATAGTGGAACATTGACATACACAAAGTGAACCCAGAAACAAACTTTATCC
This sequence comes from Lasiurus borealis, assembly GCA_004026805.1. Lineage (NCBI taxonomy): Eukaryota > Metazoa > Chordata > Mammalia > Chiroptera > Vespertilionidae > Lasiurus > Lasiurus borealis. Next base: position 31,733 of record PVJN01007359.1, on the reverse strand, counting down.
TAAAGATATTAATTCAAAGTGGAACACAGATGTAAATGTAAAACTATAAAACTCCTAGAAGATAAAATAGGAGAAAACCAACATGACTTTGATTCGGACAATGACTTTTGGACACACACCAAAGACACAATCCATGATAGAATTAATAAGCTAGACTCCATTGAAATAAAAAGAAAAATCTTTTGCTCTACCAAAGACACTGTCAAGATAATGAGAAGGCCAGGCACAGACTTGGAGAAAGTATTGGAAAATACACAATTGACAAAGACATGACATAAAATGTGCAGATGATTTTTAAAACTCAACAATAAGAAAATGAACAATTTGATTTTTAAAGAGTGGGCAGAAGACATGCACCTCATTGAAGAAGATATATAGATGGCAAGTAAGTCTATGAGATTATTGTCACTAGGGAAATGCAAATTAAAACAATCAGATACCACTACACACCTATTAGTGTGGCCAAAAATCAAAACACTAACACCAAATGCTCGTGAGGATGTTGCCATATGATCCATCAATCACACTCTGTGCTATTATTCAAATGAATTGAAAACTTTATCCATACAAAACCCTGAACATGGATGTGTATAGCGGCTTTCTTTGTAATTGACAAAGCTTAGAAGCAATCAAGGTGTTCTGGTATTTTCAAGCAATGGAGTATTATTTATAAAAATAAATAAGTGAACTATCAAGACATGGAGGGAACTTAAATGCATGTTACCAAGTGAAAGAAGGGAACATGGAAAGGCTACATATATGTATTCTTCCAATAATATTATATTTAGGAAAAGGCAAAACTATGGAAGATAATAAAAAGAGCTTTGTTTTCTAGAGATTACAGTGGAGAGAGGCACAGAGAGGCAAGGTACAGAGAAATGTTAGGGCAGTGAATGTAGTATAATATTGTAATGATGGATACATGTACATTTGTCAAAAACCAAGATTGAACTGTAAAAAAAACTATGGCCAAAACAGGTTTGGCTCAGTGGATAGAGCATCGGCCTGGGGACTGAAAGGTCCCAGGTTCGGTTCCAGTCAAGGGCATGTACATTGGTTGCGGGCACATCCCCAGCATGGGGCATGCAGAAGACGGCAGATCAATGTCTCTCTCTCATCGATGTTTTCTGGCTTTCTGACCCTTTCCCTTCTTCTCTGTGAAAAATCAATAAAATATACTAAAAAAAAAAAAAAAAAACTATGGATTTTGGGTGATGAAGTGTCAATGTAAGTTCATTGATACAAATACACCCCTGTGAGGGAAGATGTTAACCTTAGGGTCAGTTGTGTGTGTCTGTGAGAAAGGGGTATATGGGAATGCGCTGTACTTTCCAGTCAGTTTTGCTGTGAACCTAAATCCGCTCTAAAAGAAAGTTTATTTATTTAAGAAAACCTTATGAAAGCAGTTACACACTTCTTCCTTTTATGTTAAGGCTACTTGGACACACATTTCAGCTTTAAAAATTGATATGGCAATAGATTACATGGTCAATTAGACAAGGGTGTGGTAATACATTTATAATGTGACACTTTCAGCCTCTGGTGTGATTAATAACCATGCATTAAACATTGGCCGAGTAATCTCACTTGATAATGATCATGAGGATATTACTATTTGAACAGTGGTCGAAACTAGAGGAAGGATTTGCCTACGTTTTCTTAGGTAACTACTTTAGATGCCTGCACTGCAATGCCTAATAAATGATGAGTCATTAGTAATAGTAAAATAGTGATTAAAAGCTAAACTGTAATGAGCATTCTATGTGTACCAGGTACTTGTAGTAAAAGACACCACATTAATAATCATATTTTCTCTTTTAACTAGTGGCCTGGTGCACGAATTCATGTACACTGAAAGGGAAATAATTAGAACAAATATTTTAATATCACTATTTGCCTTTTCTTTATAATAGAAATGTCAGAGATGAAAGAAAATTAGGAAAATGTATATGAAAGTAATACAGTGGTACCTTGAGATACGAGTGCCCTAACATATGAGATTTTTGAGATATGAGCCATCCAGCGATATGAGCAACATTTGAGATAGGAGTAATCGTGCAGATCGGCCGGGCAGATCGGCCGGCTGCACACGACCCACCAGTTTAGGGCGACTCGAGCATCTCATAGTTTCCCACGCCTCAAGGTTACGGAACACATTAAACTCGTATCTTGAGGTACCACCGTATATAAATTTATTAATAAACAATAACAGCATGATAAAACAACAAACAAATGATGTAAAAACAGCAAAAACATGATATAAAACAAAAAGCATGATATAAAAACAACATTGATACAAACAATGATTGATAAGTTGAATAAACTTATTCTAATATCTCCCTATATACTGAATTGAGTAAAAACACAAAGGCTGATTCCAGGAGGCATGGGACTCTGCCACCCTGCTGTCTGGGTTGGGTCCTGGGTGCAGTGAATGGGACTCCTGGCTGGCAGGCCACTGTCAGCAAACTGACCATTGTCCTGCCAGATCTGGGTGCTGTGTGTTATTTTCCTCATCTCTCCCTGTGCTTCCCTCTTGTCAGAGCGGGGCCAGCACTGGGAGGGAAAAGTCCTGGATTCAATCCAGAAATGCAAGAGGAAAAGGGGGTCTTTACGAAACAAAAACAATGTCATTGCACTTTGAAGCACCCTCTGGCACATCCACCTGTCATCCCTGAAGACTATTTTAACAACCAAGTAAAATACTTGTGCCAGGATGTTTTAAAATCATCTTAATGGTTATAAGAAATCTATCTTCAGCAATAGGGGAGTCGTGGGATTATTGCTTCTTTTGCTTTGTGGATTTTATAGAAGATTCGCTCCAGGCCCGTGGTGGGTACTCAATAGATGCCTATTTTATTGGTCTTGGAAGTTGTCCAAAGGAACACAAACAGTACCTAAGAGTAACTCTGAGGCCGGTGTCCTTAACCCCTTTGGGGATTCAGTATTCCACTGGGGGAATGGAAGGAGGGAGGAGGAAGGAGCCAATATAACATCCAGAATGTAGGCTACATGTTAAGCTCTTACCTTAAGTCCAGGGAGAAAGTTAAGTCTTATGTGTGTCCCCTTGGATAATTGCTAATTCCCAGCAGCAGTGTGGCTGCACTTGGGGCACCTGTGATTTGCAAACCAGCCACACCCCCGACTGGGGTGCATGTCCCTCTTGGTGCCTGCTTGTTTGGTCATTGCGCATGGCCACTGGCCTTTTATTAGTATAGATTATCCCGGTACTTTTTTTTTGTCCATTTTGCATGGAGGCACCATTGATCAAGTAAGTTGCTGTCACACAGATAGGAGTACTGGAGTCAGGTGACAATGGCTTTGCCTCCACAAGGTGTCATTTTTATGGGTCAGATTCTGATGAAAAGTAAGCCAGGTCTGGTCACTGTCCTGTTCTCCAACAGGCCTAGAAGATAAGGATCCATGTAGGTGTTTTACCCTATGGGTGGCCATCTTTCTCTGCGGCCTCTCGTGACTCCTCTTGACTGTCCCTGACTGGGAAGGCAGGAGCAGTGAGTTTTATTATTTTTATTTTTTATTATTTTTTTAACTTTATAGTAATATGATTTTAATGACTTTTTTATTAAATTTTTATACATATCGCCCCATTTCCCCCCCTCCCTCCCAGGCATCACCCAACCACCCAGTGTCTGTGTTCATTGGTTATGCTTATATGCATGCATACAAGTCCTTTGATTGATCTCTTATCTACCCCACCTCTCCTTCATCTTCCTGCTGTAATTTCACAGTCTGTTTTTAAAGAGAACATTTGAATTTCCAAATATCTAGGTCAGTAGGCATCCTAAAGTAAGAAGAAATAAAATAAAGGCTTTTTATCTCAGAAATATATTTTTTTAATAGCTCAAAGTTTCCGGAGTACAATTCATTGAATTAAAATGCATGATAAATTATTTTACATGAGAATGCTAATGAGTCTACAGAAAGGTCAACATTAAATCAGCAGAACATTTTGGTAACTGTAGAATGAGTGGAATTATGTTAATTTGTAAAGCGATTGTTTAATATACAATTTATATTTCCATATTGCAAGACATTCTGCACCCTGCATTTTAAAACATCTTCATCATTGTAAGCCAATAAATCAATTTTGTGTCTTTTATTCTCCAGTCACCTTAACAAATTAGTACACAAAACACACAATGTAGGTTGTCCACATTTATATATATATATATATATATATATATATATATATATATATATATATATATATATGTTTTACTTTTTTTGGCTTACTAAATATAGATTCCCTCCTCGCCCCCCACCCCTCATGCAGCATCCTATTTAAACTTTTTTAGCAAGCTCGCATTTATTTGCAGTTGTTGGCTGACAGAATAGTGACAAAGTTATCAGTTTGGGAAATTAGGGAGGGAAAACACAAAACAGATTTTCTTCCATATGCTGAAGCCTCAGGCTAAAATTAAAAAAAAAAATCTTAGATGTAAATAGCACCCTTATTTATGAATATCATCATAGTTGGTGACATCTACTAAATACACCCAATAACAAAAGGGTTTTCTTCTTAGATATACTGGTTGTTTTGTTCTAACTGACCTTTAATCTTTAGGGAAAATATTCACATAATAATTTTTAAAATTTTAATTTTGGTAATGTTCTCTCTATAACCTTGAAAAATTCTGTGACAAAGACACAGTAAAATAGTTTCTTTTTAGGATATAATTTACATGTATGTTGTGTGTTGCATAGTTATAATCATATATAAATATAAAGTCAGTTGGTTTCCACTTATAAATTCGGGATAATTATATAGAAGAAGGAAATGCATTGGTTTATAGGACACCTTCAATTCCATCTAGAGCTGCAGGTATTCTATTAATACTTTAGCAAATGAATATATGACATTTAAAATATTTGTCTAACTGAAAACTGAAGGCATAAATCCATTACACATACTATTGGCTGAGATTTTTAAAAAAATTCTTCAATTCATTTGAAGTCTGTTTTCATATGTATCCTATAACTTAGATTCTTTTTCAAATGTGTATTTTATTAAAAAGGAATGCAGAAGAAATACTGATGAAAATTAATAAATTTAAACAATGACACATATTTGTTGAATTCACTTCTCTTATTTCATCCTCTGCTGCTTTATCTGTAATATCTCATCCTGTAATATTATTCATGAGACTCAATAGCAGTGGACATGACTAATGGTTACAGTATAAATGCCTCTTCACTCTGCTATCTTAGATGGGGATTTGAGAGTGCTGAGTAATGTAAATAATTAATGTACAGCAATGCCTGGAGCTGAGAGGGTATTCAAGAGTTGTGCAAATGAATTGTAAAAATGATGGCACTTTGTATTTATTAGCATACCAGAAAATTTCTGTACAGATATAGAAATACATCCCAGAGGGGCACTATTTGTCCTTAGGTTCTTATACTTTGTTATTGGAAAGAAAGTGAACAGAGGATGGAATTAAATATGACAATGTAATGGTGATATATATATGTGTGTGTGTGTGTACATATATATATATATATATATATATATATACACACATATACACACACATGCATGCACACACACACACACACACACACACACACTACTATTTCATAGTAGCTACATATCAGAGTAACACAAACTTGCTTAAAGAGATGTTAATAGAATCTTATTTTTCCTTTCAATTCCAAGCTTGTCAATGGCAGTGAGTCTGGTATCCACTTAGATGTGTACCAAGGCATTGGGGTCAGAACACATATGTGAACCACTATTCAGTGGACAGTGAGCAATGCAGTGAATGTTTCCTGCAGAGTGTCAGTATGGAACATGCTAAGTTGGCCTTATTTAGTTATTTCTTTAAGTTTCCTTAGAATGAAACAAGAACATAACTCCGAAGGTACAGCCACGAATCTCCTTTTGTTAGAGGCCTAGGCAATCTGACACAAATATACCATTATCCTGGCTTATTACATCCTGCATCTTTCTGAATCCTTGAATAATAGTGTGCTTAGATAAATAAATATACCAGATGCCCTACAAATTATTGGCCACAGTGATCATTTTTGTCAACCAGACTTCTGATGAAATTTAAACAGGGGTTTCTGTTCAAGATCCTATTCTCTAGCAAGTCTAGATCATAAGGATCCACGTGACTGATTAAGTTACCTACACATCGGCTTTAAAACTCAACAGACCTCGGGTTGACATATCATTTTGGAAATTAGTGGTTTAAACAAAGTTTTGAAAAGAGTCAGCCCTTCACGCCCTAAATAGAGTGTATTCCAGGTAGGATTGGCAGATTTAGCAAATAAAAATATAGGATGTCTAGCTAAATTTGAATTTTAGATAAGTAATAATTTCTTAATATAATCATACCCCATGCAATATTTGGGGCATATTTATACTTTGCAAAAAAACCAACTCTATCTGTGAGGCAAGTTTAACTAGGTGTCCTCTCTCCAAACTGCCAACCCTACATCAAGATATCCAGGGGCGGAGCGGGAAAAACACAGTTTCTGCTGCATGACTGGTTCTCTCTGAGGAATAGGAAACTTCCCACAAACTCTCCATTTCAGGATGGTACTATGCATAGATTACTTTATTTTTATTAATGTGTTGCATGCATATGTATTTTCCCATTGCTCCCCCCCTTCCCAGGCATACCCTAACCCCCCATTGTCTTGTGTTCATGGGTTATGCTTATATGCATTGATCTCTTATCTACCCCACCTCTCCTTAACATTCCTGCTGTAATTTGACAGTCTTTTTGATGCTTTACTGCCTCTATATCTATCCTTTTGTCCATCAGTTTACAATGTTCTTTATTATCCACAAATGAGTGAGATCATGTGGTGTTTCTCCTTCATTGACTGGCTTATTTCACTTAGCATAAGGCTCTCCAGATCCATCCAGGTTGCTGCAAATGGTAAGAATTCCTTGTTTTTTATGGCAGCATAGGTTACATTTTTTTTTAATTCAATTCATTCAACAACTGTGTATCAGGTACCCACTGGACATAAGACATTCTGCAAGGTGCTTAGCAGTGAAAATCAGACCACTGCTGTTAGGGAGAGAACAGTTTAGCTGGAAGAAAGATAATAAATAGAATAAATCAATGAAATAATTATGAATAGAGAAAGATGCATGTCATTGTTAGGGTCGCTGATGGAGGTGCGTACAAGGCCAAAATGGGTAAAGAATCATAAAATTATTCAGGTGATCTGGTAACCAGCACCGAGGGCTGGGGAGTTGGGGATTTTAAAGAAGTGTAGGTGGGCTTTTATTGGCAGGGAATTCTCTAGGCAAATCCTGAGGGGAAAGTTACTGGTCTTAACAAATGGAATGTGGTCTCCGGAAAGGGAATGTTGGTTTTGAAATGATCTAAAGGTCAGTTTCCCAGGGGAGGAGCTATGGATTCTATTATTTGGTTAGACCTAAAAGATATTAAAAAAAAAAAAAAAAAAAAGAAAAAGAAAAGAAAAAGAAACAGTGATTTGAGAGGAAGGATGGCCATCTTTCATTTTTAAATAGAGAAGCTAGAAAGAAAGCTAGCTGCGGAGATGAACTTGGTTCTGAGGCCTAAAGATCAAGGGTGATGTGGATTAGCCATACCCAAACCTGAAATAAGAGCAGTCTGGGGAGTAGTGTTGCCTGTGAAAATGGGTTCTGGTGGTGTCTGGAGAAAGGAATTTCACAGGGCATTCTCACCTGAGAAGTTTAAGGGCAGAGGCAAGATTTATTGGGGTAAAAGGAAATAATACATCCCTGAGGCTATAGAGGGTGTGTAGGAGATAGTAAAATCCTACATTATCCCTGGCCCCCAAATGCTGATAATCCACCATGTGTTTTCTTTTCCTTTTTTTCTTTTTTTAAATATATTTTTTATTGATTTTTTACAGAGAGGAAGGGAGAGAGTTAGAAACGTCAATGACAGAGAAACATCGATCAGCTGCCTCCTGCACGCCCCCTACTGGGGATGTGCCCACAACCAAGGTACATGCCCTTGAACAGAATCAAACCTGGGACCCTTCAGTCCACAGGCTGATGCTCTATCCACTGAGCTAAACCAATTTTGGCTCATGTGTTTTCTTGGTTTCAGAAATAAACAGGCTTGTCATTCAAACTCTCCAACCTACTTCCTGGGCTCTGCTGGGACCTCCCACAAACCAACCCATTTCCTGTGTCTTCCTGGGTTTCATCCCCTTCTCCAATTTATTATTTTCTCATGCTAGACTGACCCCCTTTATGTCACCATTTTGGCTCGTAATGTGCAAGCCTCCAAGTTCTGCTTTGTCATCCGATTTCTACCGCACATATGCTTACCTCCCCCCCGTGTATTGCTCAGGGATTAAGTCCCTTTGACTGAGGATTCAGAGGTCTCCTAAGGAGCCTGTGAATGAAATAGGCCCAGTATCTGGTTCAGCTCTGTAGTTTATTAGCTTAATGTCTGGTTCCATTGGTAACTTCCTTTACTAGTAATAGTAGGAAGCTATACCTAATAATTTGCTAAATCAAGAAAAGACTCGATAGAGACATACAAAGGAAAATTACTTCTGGAACATAGTGAAAGTTTTATACTGAATCATTAAATAGGGCCATGCAAGGCTTAGTAAGATCTGAGATTTTTTTTCCCCCTTTTCTTTCGCCAATTCAAAAACCAATGGATGGCTGGAAGCAAAAAACTAATAATTGATTTATGTTTCTAGAAGATTTTGCTTAACATAGGGAGATTAGGTGGGAGAAGATCATTAATACAAACAGACCTTTGGATGCAAATTCAGTGATCCAAGCGGATAGGGGTGGGGTGATGGCAAACTTGAAACATGAGAGTAGTGGCCATAAAGATGTAAGAAGTGGAGAAATCTAACATTTTCTTTGAAAGTGGGGATCAGGGCATGTAAAACCTGCTAAGGGCTTGATTGTTTGACTAACAAATTAAGAATGAAGAATGACTCAGCGTTTTAGCTAGGAGTAGTAACAATACATTTACTCAGAGAGGGAAGGTGGTAGGAAGGGTTTTGTGAAGGAAAATCAGGTGATAGTTTTATAAGTGATGGATTTGTGCTATGATAGTTATCATAATTGTTTCATATTTGATTCCTAGAAAGGGTTAGTCCAACAATTCCAACTGATAGTCAAAGCAACTTGAAATATTTAACTATTTCCTTATCTCCTAGAACAGCGGTTCTCAACCTGTAGGTCAAGACCCCTTTGGGGTCCATCGATCCCATCACAGGGGTCGCCTAAGACCATCAGAAAACACAGATATTGACATTACGATTCACAACAGTAGCAAAATTACTGTTAGGAAGTAGCAACGAAAATAATTTTATGGTTTTGTGTCACCATAACATGGGGAACTGTATTAAAGGGTCGTGGCATTAAGAAGATTGAGAACCACTGGCCTAGAAGATTAACTCTGAAGAAAGTTTGGTTTAAAACAGAAATATCTAGCTAGCTTGGCTCAGTGTATAGAGCGTCAGCCTGTGGACTGGAGGGACCCAGGTTCAATTCAGGTCAAGGGCATATGCTTGGGTTTTGGGTTCCATCCCCCATAGAGGATGTGTAGGAGGTAGCCAATCAATGATTCTCTCTCATCATTGATGTTTCTATCTCTCTCTCCCTCTCCCTTATCTCTCTGAAATCAATGGGAAAAAAAATATATATATAATCGCCAAAACAGAAATAACTGAGTTCACATACCCTTGAATTTCTGGAACAGGCAGCATCTCTAAGCTAATCATCCTGAAAAACCCAGTTCTCTCTGTTAAGATGTAACACCTGTGAATTATATGATTTTTGAAGAACTGGGCTCTTTATATTACTCTGTTACCTTTTCCGAATCACTTGACTGGAGCTCTTAGATCAAATTAGTCATACTTTGTAAGTCAGTATCGATAACTCCAATGCCATTTGCAGTTTATTTGACTAGAAGTCATCATCAGAATAACTCAGAGAAAGTTCAATAACCGTTAAGTATTGAGAAATGAAAGTGTCATTTCAAACATCTATATATAGTTGAAATATCTTCTAATGGTGATGGAGAATCATAATTGAATTTCATTATTATCCATCTATCTTTCACATCCATTTTGCTAATTTGATTTTCTAATATATTCATGAGGACTATTAATCTGGCCTTTAGAATCATGGAATCTGAAATTTTTCCATGAAAATGTAAATGGCCACAATACCATTTGATAATGTAACAGAGTGTTGTTGAAAGAGAAACAGGCATATTCAGACTTTTGAGGATGTATTTCAGCAAAAATCCATTTGAATTGGGTGACATTCAATCCAGCCCATAGAAAGAAGTCCTGTGGAGCTGTACAAAATGGAGTATTTTATAGGCAGATTGGAGCTGGAACAAGGAATTACACAAGACAGAAAAATGAGTTGGCGATTGCAAGGTTTCTTTACTTTAGGGCAGTGGTTCTCAATCTGTGGGTCTCGACCCCTTTGGGGGTTGAGTGACCCTTTCACAGGGGTCGCCTAAGACCATGGGAAAAATGCAGATATTTACATCACGATGCATCACAGTAGCAAAATTTCATGGTTGGGGGTCACCACCACATGAGGAACTGTATGCAAGGGTCGAGGCCTTAGGAAGGTTGAGAACCACTGCTTTAGGGCATGGCAGGGGTTTATCTGGCTGATTACCTCACTCACTATAATCAGGGGATTCCTGGTTTAAGATTCCACTTTTGAGATCGCCAGCACTAGTAAGTCTCTGTGTGGCGATGTGGCATTTCATAAGTGGCTCCATTTGGGGCCTCTTGTCATGTTTTGACAATAGAAACTTTAAACTGTCAAAATATAAGCAAGCATATTTAGAGAGGAAAATAACACAAGGCAAATTTTAGGTAAAACACTTAATTTTTTAAAAATACCTTAAAATCAGTAGTTCAAAAGTTTACTTTTTGCCGAAACTGGTTTGGCTCTGTGGATAGAGTGTCCTGGGTTCGATTCTGGTCAAAGGCATGTTTCTCGGTTGCTAAGAAACCGGTGGGGGGCATGCAGGAGGCAGCTGATCAATGTTTCTCTCTCATCAATGTTTCTATCTCTCTATCATTCTCCCTTCCTCTGTAAAAAAGTCAATAAAATATATATTTTTAAAAAGTTTACTTTTCATGAGTAAGGTTTGAAATTTTATACATTAAATATAAAATTATAGCCTTTGTTTTAATTTCTTTACTAAATGAAAATATACTTTATGTCCTAGGTTGTATACAGTCTTTGAAATTATAGTAAACCACTTCTTGCTAAAACCGGCATAGTACATGCTATATTTTTCTTTACATAGTCAGCATTTATCTGTACTAGATAATTGCTGTACTAGTTATTTATGGCTTGGGATGATAGAACTGTTTGTTGATCGAATGATCAGAAAGAAAAACAAAGAAACAGTAACAAGCCTTAGAAATGCAAATCTTTCCCATTAAAATTCTATCTGTTAAATCCAAAAGGTCCACCTGAATAGAAATATCTCATTTGTATTAAGTGTCCATGCCTGTTTACTTAGAATGCTTTCCGTTATTTTATTGACATAACTCTAATGTGCTCTGAAAAGACAATGCCAGCCAACCACATTGAGAGAGAGGACAGATGTCTGAGAGGAGCTATGATGGCTGTTATCTCCCAAGCAGCTTCATTGTTCTTCCTTTTATTTTTTAAAAATAAATTTTCTTCGGACTTATTGAGCTTTATTTATTCTTCCTTTGTATTTGTATAACTATATCAGTTATATGTTTGCTTATAGATTTCCCCTATCACATAGCTCTGACTCAAAATCTATATTTGTTGTATTCCTGAATCTCTTTTGTGAATATCTAGACACTTCTTATTATAGTCTTCATAGGGTTGTCATAAACCTTTTCAGAAATATTTATTAATTAGGCTTTCTGGGTAATTTTGAAATGCTTACCGTTTCACATGAGCAACAAATAATGATAATAATAATCATTACAATCTATAATAATAAAAGCATAATATGCTACTGAGACTGGACAGCCAAATGACCTTCTGGACGTCATTCTGGACAAAGCCACAGTGGCGGCAGGGACTAAGGCAGAGGCAGGTAGGGGTGATCAGGCAGGCCGGCCACTAGTTAGGGGCAATCAGGCAGATAGGTAGGTGGTTAGGGGCAATCAGACAGATAGGTAAGTGGTTAGGGGTGATCAGACAGGCAGGCAAAGTGGTAAGGGGTGATCAGGCAGACAGGCAGAGCCAGATAGGGGCTCTCTGGCAGGCAGGCAAATGGTGAGGCATGATCAGGCCGGTAGGTGAGTGGTTGGGGGATGTGAGGCAGGGAAGCAGAGTGGTTAGAGGTGATGAGGCAGACAGACAGGCCAGTGGTTCTGGATTGTGAGATGGATGTTCCAGATTACAAGAGGGTACAGACCAGGCTGAGCAGACTCCCCCCATGCATGAATTTTGTGCACTGGGCTTCTAGTAATAAGTGAATTTAGATCTGCTTTTTATTTCACATTCTATAAAAATCATTTATTATATTTATTGCATAGATATGTATTTAAAGACAATAAATTATATTATATTTAATTTTATATAAATAAATTACTTTGTATAATATTTAGCATAATATATATTAATATAACATGTTAACATATATATTTTTTTATTTTCTTTCTCTCTCTCATTCTCTGTTTCTTGCCCATCCCTCCATTCTCTTAATCTGGTTCTATATAATCTTTGACTATGGTAGAAAGCACTTAAATAATAGTATTATAGATTAGATAATTTAAAATAAGATATTTTAATAATTTAAAATTTCCGTAAAAAGGATTAACTGTTGTCCTACCTATGCACTGGCCCTCCTAGGCTTAGGGCTCTGGATCGGTGTCACATCTTCATTTAGAGCAGGGTGGAAATTTGTCACGAGGGTAGTATCTACCTTACAGATATTTACTAGTCACCTTAGAATTGGGGAGGGCAGATTCAGAGGTGAGGGTCCATAGTATTTGACTGTGGGTCAGTCTTGAGGGGCTCACTTACATCTGAGTGTGCTTTTCAGGGCTACTTTTGTGTCAAATGAAGGTTTGAAGCATCTTTCCTACTATGAACTTAAGAGTGCTGTGTCTTTAATATAAATAAGTACTCACTAACAGCATCACCTTGGTATTTTTATATGGCTACATGGAAAGTGTACTAATTATAGTTGTTGATTGCATTATTGTTCTCTGATCATTTACTTGATATATTTCTCACAGTGATATTTGAAAGCAGTGCAAAATCCTGTATACCTGAAACAGACTGAATTTCTTATGTAGCTCATTCTTACGGACTGCTTTTCCTTAAAAAGTGAGAAATTCCAGTCAATTCTAAAATGACTTTCTTCCAACACGCGATGGATGTTAACTCTAATTAATCCCAACTGCAGTTGTCTTCTTTTATGGGTGACACTAAAGTCCCCAAAATTTGGGCAAGGTGGTGGCTTGCCTCAGCTCTAGTAGCTCTGGCTTCATCCAGAAGGTTGTCCACCTGTCCCGTCTAATTAGCATATTATGCTTTTATTATTACAGATTTTTTAAAAAGCCACCTTCATAGTTTCAGTTTATTATGGTGTATCTGGACCGTTTCATTCAAATTAGGAAGCGTATTTACCTCACTATAGAAACAAATGCCCTGAATGGGTGGTTCAGTTGCATGGAGCATCAACTCTACACCAAAAGGTGGTGGATTCCATCTCTGGTCAGGGCTTGCAACTGATCGATGTTCTTTCTCACATTGATGTTTTTTTCTCTCTTTCCCTCCCTTCCTGTCTCACTAAAAGCAATGAAAACAAATCCTCTGGTGATGATAAACAAACAAACAACAACAAAAAAAACAAACAAACAAAAATACACCCCTCTTTATTTTCATGAGGAATATGTTAATTTTCTTTTAGGCAGGTTTGCTTGTGCAGATGCAGGACATTATGTTCTGACTCCAGGGTAAACTCCGGTGTCAAACTATAACCAGGAAGCAGCAAAGTGCCAGCCACACTCACCTGTTGTTTCAGTTACCTATTGGTGTGTAACCAAGCAGACCCACACTTCAGATCTAGTAAGAAAAAGAACTCAGCATTCCTCAGCATTCTGTCTGTTGATTGAGACCCTCTTCTTTCCCATTGTCATGGTCAAATGGGCCCTGGGATGCCTGCAGGGGTCCAAATGACATCACTTACATATCTGACTTTTCATCCCACTGCTGAGAAAAAAAACAAACAGCAGGAGCTTTGAGACAGAGACTTCCTTGTCTTCTCCTCATCACTACTCAGGTTTCTTCACACGGCCGCTCAGTGACAATAGGGCGACGGGGAAAGTGGTGCAACTCAACACCCAGACCTCAAAGCTGCACAGTGTCACTCTTGTCCCTTTCAGTTTCCCAAAAGGGTTTCTGGGATGAGGTCATGGAAGGGGAAATAAGACAGATTTGCCTCCCCTTGACTGTGAACAAATACAATTTGTTAATTTCATAAATGTTAATTACTTAGCGTGTTGAAACGTCGTGGCTGTTGAGTGCTTAAAGATGAGTTTTGGCTTAATCCTTCATTTTCTCATTGATTCTTTGCATGGCTTTCCAAAAGGTGCACATGTTTGAGGTGGCTTGTGATAGTACGCTCCAAAATAAAATAAAAAAGCGCTATGAAACAGGCAGCCATCATCGTAGGAAGAAGGGAAAAGGTCACAGAGAGAAATGCATGCATTGCATTGATGTCTAAAGCCTTAAAGGGTAGCAAAGCTGTGGGCAATTCCGGATTGTGTTCTTATTATAAAACTACCACTGTGATCTTTCTTAGAATTGCGTGGTAGGTGAATACACATGTGTTTTTTTAAAAGAATGTACTATTCTGCAATCATGTCAAGTACACTGAAGTGGGATTTTTCTTTTATATTCCCTCCTCTGTTCGTGAGTGCTTCAGCTTCACATTTGTGGAAAACAAGCTATAATCTCATACCCCATTCACTCACACAGCTATACGTTTCCACATTTCAATAAAAAGATGAATTGCAATACATTTTCCAAAGATGCAAACTCGATATCCATGCCTTTCCTAGATATTATCCCCTAGTGTTGAATTTCAATGAAATAACGGAATGTGCTTATGTAAGGACAAATATTTTTGATTTGAGGTCCAATTTAATCTTGTCTTTTATGGGCCACGGCTATATAGTTTCTTCTGTAAATAGGTAGGAGTTGAATGTGTCTCTTGTCAGAATTACCACTTCGTAGCATGTAATCTCAGCATGTTATGCAAAAACTCTTTCTGTTCTCTTGTTATACAGTTTATTTAGTAAGAGAAATGGAATAAGCAGTGTTGGTACAGAAATATATAATTTATGGTAAGGTATTTTTCATTCTTAACGAAACCTTTGTATCTCATTGCTGTGTGCATTGTAGTGAATAAAAAACTAATCATTTAAAAAATAGATTTGATGAATTTGCTGATGATGGTGATGGCCACACTCCCTTTGCAGGACAACTGCTTGCCATTTCTATCCATTCTTATGTTAGGCCTTTGCATTTTTCGGAGCCTTCTTCTGGAATGCTTTTCTTCTTAAGCTTTCACTAGAGGCCTGGTGCACAAAGTTCGTGCATGGGTAAGGTCCCTAGGCCTGGCTGGTGATCAGGGCATACTGGAACCTTCCAGCTGCTGCATGGGGCCTTCCTTCATTCTGCACCACCCCTGGTGGTCAGTACATGTCATAGCAAGCGATTGAATTCCTGGTTGTGCTCCCCAGGGGACACTTTGCATAATACAGTGGTACCTCGAGATACGAGTTTAATTTGTTCTGTAACCTTGAGGCGTGGGAAACTATGAGACACTCGAGTTGCGGTAAACTGGTGGGTTGTGTTCAGCCGGCCAATCCACGGGATTACTCCTATCTCAAATGTTGCTCGTATTTCAAAGCAAAAATTGCTCATATCTCAAAAATCTCAAGGTATCACTGTACATATATATTTATGTATGTATGTATGTAACTTGGCTATATCCTCCCTCTCTCATATCTTTACTGAGATGTGAGAGAGGGAGGGTAATATTACCTTATCTATGATGACCCCCTCAGTCTTTAAATATTACATTCTTCCTCATTTTTGGTATAATATGTATCACCATCACACACAACATATATTGTAGTCATCTGTCCATCTTCTCTCTTTCTGCCACATTTGATGTAAATTCTGTACTATGGGAAATATTTTTACCTCGATATTGTTTATTACTGAATTCCCAGCACCTAGGATAGCTGCTGACATTGGTAGTAATCATTTAAGTAAATGAATGGGCCATTATTGAGAAAATAAAAACGCAGTATTAATAGTAATGAAATGTTTAACAAATTATTTTAATTGGTGTTGATAGGTACAGTACCATGATGATTATTTTAGAGGATTATTTAATACCTTAATGACAAGGTGAAGTTCCAAACAATCAAGAACTGTATATTGCATTTGCACTGTGATTCATCTCACTAAGTGTATGAAACAAATATCTCTAACATGAAGTCTCTGAACAGCAAACAAAATATTTTAGCACTTGCTTAAGATTTAGCGTGATGGCTATTTTCATAGTAAGCTGAGATAGAACACATATATTTTCACATGATGTGAATCCTTATAGTTTTACTCTAGTCTTGGGTTGTAGAGACAATACCTTCCACTGTGATATTCATCTCCATTATGCCATTTATTAATGTGTTTCATGTTCCTAAATGACATCTGTAAATTTTGTCACGTGTCTGTTTTAAAATATTCATTAACGGTTGGCTCCATTGGAATTGACTTTGATAAAATTTCTATCAGTGAAACTCACCAACCCAAATTTAGTTTAGGTGTTCAATTTAGAATCGCTTCACACACAATTGCAATCATACCCCTAATGCACTAGAAAGCCCATATCTTTGTTAAAATATACTTTAGTTAAGATTTTCATGGAGATTGGCACTTGAAAACTTGATAGGTTGGGCACTATTATTCCTATCATGATGTATGCATGCCTGGTCCAAACCATTTTATTCACTTGCTCAAATTGTTCTATAGGACATTTGTTCTTCTTTGGGATAAACTAGTTTGGAACAAAGTAAGAAAATTTTTTGAATAATACTGTTTAAAATCAAATTTTTACAAATGTAGTTTTATGATATTTATATTAAACAGTGCAATGCAAATTCATAGAATCAATATTGACTGCATATTTGGTGCTAAAACAGGTATATTATAATAATAGGTAGTAATAGGTATATAATAATAGGTAGTAATTTTTGAGAAGATATTATATCTTCGGTACCATGCTATATCTTTAGACTAGTTACTTTATGCATTCAGTCCTCCAACCCTAGGAGGCAGGCATTAATTTATAATTTCCATTTTACATAAGAGGAAATGCATAAACTAGACACCAAGGTTAAATAATTTCCCGGGGTCATGCAGCTGATAAATTATGAAACCAGCCAGGATAAAAATGCTTGTGGTTTGACTTCAGAAGTCAGTCTCTTAATCCCAGTGCAGGTCTGAATCCCACATAACTGTGCATAACTGAGCTACCGCAGGTCTCGTGTGTGGGAGAAAGGAACAAAATGATCTTTCTTACTGTGCAGTGAGTTAACAGTGAGTTAGAGATGCCATGAGGATGAATTGGAGTGGCCAGGTACACTCCAATTGGGTGGTTAAGGAAAACGGTTGAGGAAACTCGGTGAGGATAGAAACCTTTTTGTCTTTTCTGTTATGTTCCCCCACCTGTCCATGGCAGGAATTTACAGGAGAATTCACTAAACAGAAATGACATCCAAGCAAAGTCTTAAAAACCCAAGTGTGAATCTGAAGAATTCTTCTGGGAATTTCATGCTGATTGAATGTAGATGAACAGAGCATACTTGTAGGTCATGCTATATTCTTCATCTGTTATATCTAAAAGAATACCAGTCTTTACTGACCAAAAAGATGTAGTTTACTATAAAACTCAATATCAACCAAAAAATAAATAAAAACAAAGTAAATCTCAGCAACTCCGTAATCTCACCATTTTTATTTTAATGATGCAGCAATTAAAGAGGTATATAATTGAATGTTGATCACTCAATGTTAAAGTGTTTGATCATAATATGAAGGTATCAGATTTAGCTAAGATTAAAATATGAGGAAGGAGAAAATATTTACTGTCAATACATTTATACCCATGAAAATATTACAAAGAGAATATGCTTCAGCGTTTTTTTCTTTCAATGGTTTTGAGAGAGGCAATTTAGTTTATTAAGGTCACACTGCTGACAGAATAGCTACAGTGAAGATTAGGAATTCGTAGAGAGAAGAATCAAAGCTGAAAATCAGTTTCTATGAGATATGGAAAATGCTAATGACTTCCTGTGCCAAGCGCATGCTTTAAAGTTGGGATTTGTTGCTAACAAAAAAAGACAGAAAAGGGAAAAAATGTAATTCATATTATCCTAATTTAAAAGAGTACTGAATATTCTCTGCTTTCACTACAGATGGATCTGGGGATTTGAGAAGACTGATGGCATCATGTAATAGTTCTCAAAATCAGCTTCATGCAGTCACCCCGAAACTGCTTTACAAATGCTAATGTGTGTGCTTGCCCCCACAGATGAACATTTCATTGGTCCTGGATGCAGACCTGGGCATTAATATATATATTTTTAAAGCTCCAACGTAATTCTATCTAACAAAAGAGTAATATGCAAATTGACCATCAAATTGGTTGAACACAAATAATTCAGGCTCCATAGCAAATGAAAGTTGAGAAGATTATTTATTGGGAAGAGTTAATGTTAAAATAATTTTGCTGCCTCATGTCCCAATATCTTGCCAATGTTTCAATGTAGTAAATACCTAGAGTGCTAAGATTTAAAGGAATTTCCCCTGTTCTAAAAGAACTTTTTTAAAAAAAATGTATTTTATTGATTTTTTTACAGAGAGGAAGGGAGAGAGATAGAGAGTTAGAAACATCAATGAAAGAGAAACATCAATCAGCTGCCTCCCACACACACCCTATTGGGGGTGTGTCCGCAAGCAAGGTACATGCCCTTGACTGGAATCGAACCTAGGACCTTTCAGTAGGCAGGCTGATGCTCTATCCACTGAGCCTAACCCATTAGGACCCAAAAGAACTTTTAATGAAATAAATCAATATTGAAAAGCCTAGGCTGTTTCTAGGAAGAGCAAATGAAATGTAGTCTTTGGGAAGCTGTTCACTAAATGCTGTCATTTTAACACTTATATAGCCTTTTTTTTTTTTTTTTTTTTTTTGCAAAAGGAGCTTATGATTTTGAGTGGGAAGGATAACTGTAAATAGAGTTCACTTACAGAAGCATTTGTCAGAGGTGAGAGAGGGGTTAGCACTAATTTAGTTAAAGTGGACAAATGACAGATTATTCTCAGTAGGAGGAGAGTAATATTCATATACAAAATAATGATGCATTTTCCAGAAATTTGATAGCACAAAGCAAGTTAAATTGACACGTGTTCTCCTATCATTTTAAAGTGTAACTCAGAAAACTTTTCATGTACAGAGGGATGTTCACCATTAGTATTGGTATTATTTTATGTATATACTAGAGGCCTGGTGCACGAAATTCAGGCATGGGGTGTGTGTCCCTCAGCCCAGCATGCACCCTCTCCAATCTGGGACCCCTGGGGGGATGTCCAACTGCCCGCTTAGGCCTGATCCTAGTAGGACATCCCTCTCACAATCCAGGACTGCTGGCTCCCAACTGTTCACCTGCTTGCCTTCCTGATTGCCCCTAACTGCTTCTGCCTGCCAGCCTGATCATTCCCTAAGCACTCCCTGCCAGCATGATTGATGCCTAATTGCTCCCCTGCCAGCCTGTTTGCCCCTAATGGCCCTGGCCTACAGGCCTATTCCTCCCCAACTGCTCTCCCCTATAGGCCTGAGCACCGCCCAACTGCCCTTCCTTGCAGGCCCAGTCACCCCCAAATTCCCTCCTCTGCCAGCCTGGTCACCCCTAACTGTCCTCCCTTGCAGACCTGGTCCCTCCCAACTGCTGGTCATCTTGTGGTGACCATCTTGTGTCCACATGGGGCACAATTTGGAGTGATGGTCAATTTGCATATTAATATTTTATTAGCTAGGATAAAGGCCTGGTGCATGGGTAGGGGCCAGCAAAAGGGTGGGGTATCATGGATCAAGGTGGGGGTTTTCTTGGGGCATGGGGAAGGCTGGCAAGGGGCCTGTGGTGGGTTGCAGGCTGGCCACACCCCCTTGCAACCCAAGCAGAAGCCCCATTATCTGAGATTTATTTATCTTCTATAATTGAAACTTTGCAGCCTTCAGCGGAGGCCAGGGCAGGCCAGGAACTTGGCTTTCTCTATCATTGGGGAAACCTATGCCTCCTACTCACTCCATGGCTGCAGCCATTTTTGTTGGGATTTATCTATCTTCTATAATTGAAATTTTGTAGCTTTGAGTAGAGTCCTGGGCCTGCCAGAGTGTCCAGGGAAGCTTGTTTTCCTCCATGGCTGGGGAAACCCAAGCCTCCTGCTCACTCCATGACCACATTCATCTTGGTTGGGTTAATTTGCATACTTGCTACTGATTGGCTAGTGGGTGTGGCTTTTGGGTGTAGTGGAGGTACTGTCAATTTTCGTATCACTTTTTTATTAGATAGGATATATACCCACTTAATAGTGGCTGCCTAAAATCGTATTCATCTAACGTGCTCTAGATATGGCTTTGTTCTTTGGTTATTCCTTTTGAGATTAGATGGGAGTTAGCTAAGATTCATGCTGGAGGTCTTCAAACTCCTGTGCCACATGATCATAAGCTACTTTCTATTCAAATACTCAGGAACTTCATCCTTGACTAGCTTGCTTATTGTGTTCCATTTTGAGCATTTTACTTTTGATTCTTGCAATTGCTGTCTTCCTTCTAGAATGGTTTCTTCTTTTACTTTATATTCACTAATACTTTATGGGAATATAATTATAAAAATAATTATCTGTTTTTAAAACTTTGCCATACAGACATTTTGGAAAATTGTTTGCTCATGTCTTTTAAGAAGGGGTGGGGAATATCTGACCTGCAGGTTATGTAAGGCCCAGAAAATCATTTGGTATGGCCCTGCCAAGGCATTAGGGGTGCGTTAATTAATTCGATTTTTGACCAATATAACAGGCTAATTTTTAAGTTGATAATTTTGTATGGCCAGCAAATAATTTTATAAATATTCAAATAGCTCTTGACAGAAAAAGTTTCCCCACCCCTGATCTAATGCTGCTTTACTTGTGTTGTACTATCACCCAACTTTTCCACTCTTATGTATTTTTGCAACAAAAATAAAAAATATGTATTCATAGCAGCATTATTTTAATCAGCCTCTAACTTATTATAATAAGCATATACTTGGGTATGCTCATATATGAATGATTATACAGCAATGATATATCAAGGTCTATAGTTATATGCTTAATATAGATGGATTTTTCATATATCATGTTGAGGAAAAGAAATAGAGCAAAAGCACATAAATATGATTACATTGATCTATAGTAAAATTATATTGAAAACTAACTTACTGTTTTAGAAGGCAGTTTTATGGTATTTGGAGTCTGGAACAGGACAGGCAAGCACGCTGCAGTGACTGTATGATGATAAATCTGGGGCACTAATTCTGTTCTTTTTCTTGACCTAAACTCTAGTTATTTTCATTTGTGAAAATTCACAGAGAGGTAACTTTCCATTGCATGAATTTTTCTTCATGCCTATTATATTTTAATAAAAGGTTAGAAAAAAGTACTAAATGTTGCTAGAAACTGAGTTGAAACCCTAAAAATATCAAACTTAAGGATATTTTCATTTTGGCACTTTTTAAAAACTAACTTAAGAGTACACACAGAAAGATGGAATTTGTAATTACTTCAAAGGGTAAAACATATTCTTAGATGTTTTACAACATCAATATTTCACAAATCAAAAATCAATTAGCCCATTACTTTTATATTTGTGATTTTTGAACTAATACTGTTATAGTCAATGGGAATTTAAGTCATTTCTGTCACAGCAGGGGACCTAAAATTAATTCTTGGTCCACTTTCATCCTGCTTTTTTCCTTCTAATAAGTTTTTTAAACTTTTATATCTTATGGACAAGCTAAATGAAGTTTAAATATACTTTTAGTGGGAAAACATAAATCTATTATAAATGGTATGAAAATAAGAATTCAGTTGCATATTAAATAAGAAAATTTTTGAAAATTTATTAATTGTGGAAAATAAGTTGTTTTGGGGGAAATCTATTCCTTATTTTTATTTCAATTTAATATCCTAATTAGTAATTAATTTTGTTTTTTTAATGTTATGTAACAAAGATTATAAAAGGTAGTAAATGGAAATTAAGATTATTATAATTTAGTAACCACTAATATGGGAAAATTAATGTGCTCCTGATTTTTAAATGTAGTCTTATTAACTCTGTCCTTTGAAAGGATAAATCAATTCTAATTCATTCAAGTAGTAGAGTTACTTGTTTTACATACATCATAGAATTGCCTATTTCTTATTTAGGTATTTGTCCGCAAAATTGGCTAGAAACAAGCCTACCTTAGCAAAATATACTGTCTTTTTAAAGAGACATGTGACAACCATCTAAAAACATGGTACATTTATATGTAATTTACAAAAAGACAATTGAAGAGATTCTTAACTGTGACAATATGCACATAAGTACTATCATGGTTATTCCATTTGTGAAGTCCTTCTATGCTATGTCTTCAATATGCAATAGTTCTTGTATTACATGTTTTTAGGATTTGGGAGCATAACATTCCTAAGTGTGTGTGTGTGTGTGTGTGTAAATTAGTAAATTAAATAACATTTAACAATCAATTTTAAATAGGTTTAAAATATCTACATTTAAGATATACCACCAAAACTGGTTTGGCTCAGTGGATAGAGTGTTGGCCTGCAGACTGAAGGGTCCCAGGTTTGATTCTAGTCAAGGGCATGCACCTTAGTTGTGGGTGCATCCCCAGAAGGGGGAGTGCAGGAGGCAGCTGATTGATGTTTCTCTCTCATTGATGTTTCTACCTCTCTATCCCTCTCCCTTCCTCTCTGTAAAAAATCAATAAAATATATTAAAAAAAGATATACCTTTTTACTTTAAATATTTACCTTTTTGATTATTATATTTCATATCATTATGATGAAAAGATAATTGAGCCCAATCAATTCCCCTTCTGATGTTTTCTTATCTTGTTTTCCCTCATTCCATTTCTATATAGATGCTTTGCAAAAAGACCTTATATTTTGTATTGAATACATATGATAAAATAATATATTTATTTTAGCTCTTACTCTTAAATGTTGTCTTCAGCAAATAGCTATTCTCAGCTATTTTAAGAACTCACATAATAAGTTTAAGAATGTTTTGCAGGCATATACTATTTTCAACACATTGATACACACAAACACATATATGACAGATATACGCATAAATATTTTACTTAGCAAAGCTGTATGCACAATATTTGAATATGACTTCCTCAATATGAACCTCTATCATTCAGGAGCAGATAGGTTGAATAACTGTGATTACGGTGGGAATGGCGTAGTTTTTTATTAATAATAATACCCTAAAAATGAGGCAGCACTATTACACTTGTTTAAACTTTAGTTATCATATAGCATGTTTGTGAGTGTATTGTGTATTGTGTTAAAACTGAATAAATACTTGTAAAACTCTTTAAGACACTCATGTAAAACAGTAGCATATTCCATGAGTTTAATAATTTACCAGTTTTTGTATTTATCAGTTTCTGTCATTATCCTCTAAAGTATTTTTAGAGAAAGTTTAAGGAGTAGGCAAAACCAAATTATTATTGGTCCCATTTTAGAGAGAAGTGTATTAGGACCCAGGTGATTTAAGTGAAATCTCAAAGGTAACAAAAGTAGTTACTGTTTGAATAAAGGCCAGAATCTGTGTCTCCTAATTTTTGTGTGTGTCCTTTCTCTAATTAACTTGAAACCTGTGTTCAACTCTGCCAGGTTTTTATAAACATGATGGCTTTTAAAAACATTTTAAGATTATATTTGAAATTAGTCCAATTCCACAAAACAGGAGATACAGGTAAAAAATTTCTGTGTTCTAAAACATCTAATTAAATTCACAATTTTAAGAATAATTTTAATATTACAAATTTTAAAATACATAAGCCCATGATAGCCAACATTGCTAATGTATAAGAAACTGTTAAACTATTATGCGTGAACTTCAAGGAGTTATATTGTAAAAATGTTGGATATACCTTCATCTTTAGTACAAGTTTATAAAGTGAAAAGAATTATTACCTGGACATAAATGTCAATTTATCTGAGTTGATGCTATACTTATATTTTGTTTTTTACCCCTTCATATATAAAAGGTTACCTGTGTAGTGGTTAGGTCCAAGGTTTATGACCTAATGTAATTTTCTAAAATAACTTTTTATTAAAAAGGACGGAACTATAATTTTTTAAATGCCTGCCAAAAAACTGAAGTTCAGGTAATATGAATTTTATTCTTAACATACAAATTGGTTCTTTTTTTATTTAAAAAATGATTTAGACAAATTCAGAAAGGGAAGCAAATATGTAATATATCTTTTACTTATCTCTATTTATTATCACTACAAATTTGTATAGCCAGGTTTAATGAAAAGAACATGGGCAATATTTGAATATGAATTTTGACTACATACAGCATTTTAAAATTATACATATTTTAATAATCATGCTATACCATATATCTTTATAAGTTATTGTCCACATAAGTTAAGATATCCAACCCATATAGTACTCATATAATAAAAAGAAATTAAAAAAAATACAATGAATTTTTATATCAATTAGATTTTTCCAAACATCAAGCATCCACCCCAGTAATAACTAGCCTGTGGGTCATGGAGGGCTTTGAAAGGACAGATCACCATTTACTGTCTTTTCCCCCTCTCTCTTTTTTAATGATGTCACTGAAAAGTCAGCAGTTAAATAAATCATTGGGAACCAGATATAACTATTATGTGACATAAACCAAGCAAACAGAAGGTCATGATACAAGTGGTTCCAGTTATTAAAACTTGATCCCCTCCTTGGGATTGCACCATATGACTGTATAATTGTTGTGTCTTGGGTATTCATTAAATCTGATTTCCTTGGTGAATGAGCGCATTAATGAGATAACACCTCAGACTGTCCTGAGACTTGAAATTATGTCAGCAAGGTCAGATGGGTAATATCTCTGAAAGTCTAGACTTCAAACTTTATATAAATACTAGTGGCCCAGTGCACAGATTCATGAACACTGAGAGGAAATTAATTAGAAGGTGGCTGGTAGGGCGGAACTGTGTGATAGAGGACAGACGTGCCCTGGAGCCAACTTCCCATGGTCCCTCCCCAGCCAGCCGCACCTGTGTTGGCACCGTGGCTCGAAGGGCGTCTGCATTCTCTGCAGCTCAAGCCAGATTCTGGACTGACAGTGTCCCAGCAACCACATGACCCACTGCCAAAGGCTGAATCACAGGTCCCCGCAAGGGATTGGGCTGGAATGTGTCACCCGAGAACCGCCACTGCCAAGTCACTGCAGCTTGGCAGCTCCTGCACTGAGCATCTGCTCCCTGGTGGTCAGTGTGCATCATACCTACTGGATGGTCATACTGTCACTTAGCTTTTTATATGTATAGATATAGATATGTTTCTAGACAGCTTCATCATAGCTTAAAATAAACACATGATAAATACAGTGGTACCTCGAGATACGAGTTTAATTCATTCCATAACCTTGAGGCGTGGGAAACTATGAGACGTCTAGAGTCATGGTAAACTGGTGGGTCTTGTGCAGCCGGCCGATCCACGTGATGACTCCTATCTCAACTGTTGCTCATATTTCAAAGCAAAAATCGCTTGCTCAATGGCTGGCTTGTATCTCAAAAATCTCGTATGTTAGGGCACTCGTATCTCGAGGTACCATTGTATCATATTCTCTGTGTTATTAAAAACTAGAGACCCGATGCACAAAATTCATGCAAAAGTAGATTTTCCTTACCCCATCTGCCAGCATCTGCTTCCCTCTGGCACATGGGACCCAGACTTCCCTCCAGCTACCAGCTTCACCCAGAAGATTGTCCGGAAAGACATCTGTAAGAATGTCTGGTCTGATTAACATATTGTACTTTTATTATTATAGACAAATATTTTTGCCCTGGCGGTGTGGCTCAGTTGGTTGGGCATCACCCCCTGTACAGAAAGTTTGCCTGTTGGATTCTTCATGAGGCTTGATTCCTGGTAGGGGTGTGCTGGAGGCAGCCAGTGATGTTTCACTGCTATATTGATCTCTCTCTTTCTCTGAAAATATTTAATACATGAGTAAATAATTTTGCAAATATAAAGAATATTTATTTCCTTGACAAGTTCTCCATGCTTCATAGGGTTAAAATGAAGTGATTTTAAACTCACTCAGCTTGGTTACAAGTGATTTAAGGAGCTCTCTTCCCTCGTTTAAATTTATTTTTTCTTTTTAATTTCCACATCACATTTGAAGTAATATGAACAAATTTCCTATAAGAAGCAGAAGTAAGGGAATAGGAAGGGAATACTAAATTTTAATAATAATTGAAAAAAAACCACAAAGAATATGAAGGAAATACCCTTCAAATATTGGCCAGTTTAACTATTCATAGACCATAAGTACTATGGTTTTTTAACAAATATCCAGTAGTATATAGAAATCAGAACTGAGTTTGAAGGTAATTATTCTTCATGGTCAAGAATAATAAACGGGTAATTACTATCCATTAATATTCTTAACAAATGTATTTTTTAAAAATGAGTTATTTCATACAAAAGAGTGAAACATTTCTATAATTGGCTATGGTTTAAAAAAACAACACAATATTCTCATTGAGTTTCTTTTAAAGGGACCTCTTATTAAAATAAAACAGGATATAATTTTGACTAAACATGCCTCATGTACTATCAGTAAGTCTGGATTGAATACAAATAATTTCATAAAAGGCCTTGAATTTTCCAGTCATGAATGTTTTTTGTTGATGGCAAAAGTAAATCAAGACAGTGAATTACAATACAGGGCAGAGATGCTTTCTGAAACCGGTTTGGCTCAGTGGATAGAGTGTCAGCCTGCGGACTGAAAGGTCCCCGGTTTGATTCCGGTCAAGGACATGTACCTTGGTTGTGGGCACATCTCCAGTAGGGGGCATGCAGGAAGAGGCTGATTGATGTCTCTCTCTCATAGATGTTTCTAACTCTCTATCCCTCTCCCTTTCTCTCTGTAAAGAATCAATAAAATATATTTTTTTAAAAAATTTAAAAAAAGGGCAGAGTTGCTGATATCATATAGGTCCTATAGATTACAACAATCATTTGACAAGAGAGGAAAAGATGTGCTTGTTTAAAGAATAACAGCACATAAGAGCTAAGATACATTCAAGGTGCCCTGAGCAGTAGTTTTAAGACAGATTATGAAAACAAAAACATGTCAACTTTTTGTTGAGTGCAATTTCATGCAGGGTCTCATGGCACACCTAGTATTGAAAGGAGGGCTAATTAAAATGGGGCCGATTCTTGGAAATCATCCCAGAAACTTAGGAGAAACCTCCAGGGGTGCCAAGCAGTCAGCAGAAAACGTGCGCATTTTAGATCATACAATGTGAGACCCCAATAAAACTTTAGCAACTAGCTAGTCTCAGTCCTTTATGATGTAAAGAAGGGTACTGAAATTCAGAGGATTTGGGTGTTTGTCTTTAATCACACAGGAAGTAGGCATAGACTGTTTTCTGAATCCAAGTCAAGGACATTAAACAACTTTCTTGAAAGTTTGTTTGGCCCTTATTTTAGTAGCGAAAATATTTTTTTAAGAGTAGTAAATATAAGATAAAAAGAAGAATACAAATGGGTCACCTCTCAAAGAGTGGTTTTGAAGTTAATAATGACTAAAAATATAAAACTCCCTTACTTCTAGATAAGATTTAAAAATTCTACAAATATGGGCATCAAGGATGAGTGATTGGATATTAAAGTTTCCAGACTTCACTGAAGCTATTATGGACCAAAGTTAAGCAAATTTACATTTTCAAAAGTGATTCAACACCTTGCTACTTTGAATCCCCTGGAACCTTTACTCAGGAGAGGATTTAAAGTGGTAAATTTGTCTAGCTGGGGTATCTCAGTGGTTAAGCTTTGACTGATAAACCAGGAGCTTAGGGCTTGATTGCGGGTCAGGGCACATGCTCAGGGCCCCTGTGTGGGCCATGCAGGAGTCTGCCCATCAATGATTCTCTCTCATCATGGATGTTTCTGTATATCTCTCCCTCTCCCTTCCTCTCTGAGGTCAATAAATTGTTTTTTAAGAGTGGTAAATAGTTTGATATTGTGGTAGAAGGATATTTTTGAAATTAATTTCTTCGCCAAAACCGGTTTGGCTCAGTAGATAGAGTGTCAGCCTGTGGACTGAAAGGTCCCAGGTTCGATTCTGGTCAAGGGCATGTACCTTGGTTGCAAGCACATCTCCAGTAGGGTGTGTGCAGAAGGCAGCTGATCGGTGTCTCTCTCTCATCGATGTTTCTAACTTTCTGTCCCTCTCCCTTTCTCTCTGTAAAAAATCAATAAAATATATTTTAAATAAAGAAATTAATTTCTTCAGAGAGAACTGTTGGGAATTTGTTCTCCTCCCACCCAAAGGAAGGGATGTGAATTGACCTTCTGTCTTATTATCAGCCTGGGATGGGACTGCTCAGAGACGTCTCCTGAAGTCGGAGGAACACTATAGTGTCTGACTGGTCTATGGAGAGGGAGAGGGACAAGCTGGTTGTACTGGTGTCAGCACAAAAGCTGCTCACTTACAGGCATTTTCTCTTCCTGGATTTTATCTAAGAGAAGAACGTATTGACCAGAAGAGCTACGTGGAGGAAGAGAGGGGCTGACTTTGACTCTATCCAATTAAGCAATGAAAACTAACCAGACAGGAGATGGAGAGAAACCACTGGATTCTTAGGTGTTCAGAAGTGAGCAAGCAGCAGCTAGGAGAGTTAATGCAAGCGAGGCCAGGTCCTCAAACACCTGAAAATGCGAACAGTGAACAAATAGATTACTTTTAAATCTCTCCCGGTTCCAGGAAGCCCGGGGTCATCTTCAGACTCTGCCAATTAAATGGGAAGGAGATGGCTGGCCTCTCTTATCTACCCACACATCTCTAACCTCAAGGTTTCATCCAGAGACAAGAGAAGAGATTTCCCCACTAAACACGTTTGAAATGAGGCAGAGGAGGAAAAGTAATTTGCTCTTAGCCTTAGAATTCACATTCTGCTTCTTCAGTATTTTGGAGTTTTGTGGTTCTTTTTCCTTAATATATTTTATTGATTTTTTACCGAAAGGAAGGGAGAAGGACAGAAAGTCAGAAACATCGATGAGAGAGAGACATCGATCAGCTGCCTCCTGCACGCCCCACACTGGAGATGTACCCACAAGCAAGGTACATGCCCCCAACCGGAATCAAACCTGGGGCCTTTCAGTCCGCAGGCCGACTCTCTATCCACTGAGCCAAACCGGTCTCGGCCAGTATTTTGGGTTTTGATGTAAGAATTTACCACTAATGCTAAGAGTACATTTGGGAACAAGGTTAAGTGCACATTCCTATATTGCAAAACTTCCTGATTCTCTTTCCACTGGTAGAAGTCCTGTGTGTGTGTGTGTGTGTGTGTGTGTGTGTGAAAGAGAGAGAGAGAGAGAGAGAGAGAAAAGAGAGAGAGAGAGAGAGAGAGAGAGAGAGAGAGAGAGAGAGAGAGAGAGAATATTGAGACTGACTAGTGAAGGAAGTTAAGAGAACAACCCTAGATCGAGACTGGCTGGTATCAAATTCCAGCTCTACCACCTACAATTGGTGTGGCCTCTGGTGACTTAACTTCTTAGTGCCTTAGTTTAATTATCTATAAAATATGTATAAGAATAGTTAGTATCTAGCTGATAGGGCTCTTTCAAGACACTAAAAGTTGAATGAGTTGAACAATTCTTAGGACATGCAAAGTTACAGAAAATTATTTATTATTGCTAATATTGTTGTAAATGAAAGTCCTGCTTAGTTTGGGTATCTTGTAACTGACAGTGTTAGATCAAAGGTCACGCATATTTACATATTTATTACACCCTGTCAAACCACGCTCTAAAAAGCCATTTTCAAATAATCCCTTCCCTAGAGTGAAAAGAAAAAAGCTACCTATAAATGGAGGCCATGTGAGGGGAAATGTCACGAGGTCCCGTTAGCAATGGATGATCATTTATAGAGTCAACCGCTTTGAAAGTTATTTGGGAGAAATATACAGAACAGGTGGACTGCGTGACCTGGTTGCCCTGTGAAAATTGGTATTTGAAATGACCCAATTCTCAACCTGAGAATATTCAAAGTGACAAATTATGCTCATTTGGCTTATAATGATCTTCTGATTACAGGCTATAAGACCAATGATGGATTTCCTTGACTTCTTTTCTTAATGTTCTCAAATTCTGTGGTGACCTTTCCATATTCCAGCATGTAGCAGTCTTTTTTTTTCAGAAACAACTAGAAGTTTCATATGTTTAAATATATTTTTCTTAAGATAAACTTATTTCTTATTTTTAATCAATCTTCCCTGTTTTCCTTGATCCTTATAATGTGACTTTAAGGGATTTATTTAAACA
Organism: Lasiurus borealis; assembly: GCA_004026805.1. Taxonomy (NCBI): domain Eukaryota; kingdom Metazoa; phylum Chordata; class Mammalia; order Chiroptera; family Vespertilionidae; genus Lasiurus; species Lasiurus borealis. The sequence goes on along the minus strand of PVJN01007359.1, from coordinate 1,054 downwards.
AATGTGTGTTGAGAGAAGTTTTAAGAATTACCTCACTCCTCTTGTCCTTGGTAGGATTTATGAGCTCTCATTCAGATATATTTTAGGTAAACCTGTAAAAAAAGATTGGCATGTACTTGTTTTCATTATTTTAAAGAAATGTTCCATCCACGGTATTCATTGAGTTTCGGCCATGTAACAGGCGCAAAGCCAGGCACTGGGGATACGTATGTAAATTAAACAGACCAGGTCATTGTCCTCATGATGCTGGGTCACCTGGGGATATTGAGAAAAGGAATCATTTTAAAAACCGGGGAGAAGGTGAAACAAGGAGTGGAGGATGAAATTCATGAGTTTGCTCTGAAACAGGGTAGCGGAGACTTGTTTCCAAGAGGAGGTGGTGGAAAAGACCATAAGACGCCACTGATATGCCATCTATGATGTAGAAATGTGGTTATTGAAAAGCTCCATGGAGCATATACATTGCAATGGTAAGGGTCGAACCCAGCCTGAAGAGGATTCAGGAGTGGGCCGGAAAAATGAGGGGGAGAAGGTACACAGAAACATTTCTTACACCAAGTTGAGCTGATCCAAATCTGGAGAGATTGGGGTGTTTGCTGGAAAGGATCGGGTTCCAGAAAGAGTTTTTAAGCCAGGAGATAATTAGGGAATGACCGATTGAGGGCTACAATGATGGTTAAGAACCTTAGAAAGATCAAGAGAAGGTTTTATCATGGGAAGAGGACATAGTGAAATTGCAGATGGAGAGCAGCAATGCTAAAAATTATTACTAATGAGACGAAATTTAAAAGGGAATGGATTTTCACAGGCCTGAACAGCAGCCTCAGGGTTTTATCTGGGTATCTTAGTGTTGTATGGCTGGTGAAAGAGAGTGATGGAGTAGATCAAGGTACAGAGCAATCAAAAAGATTAAAGAAAAATTGTTTTAGATACTTGAAAACAATGGGCTATTTTCATTCTTCCTCAGAGTAGTTTGTTTCTTTAAAATACTTAGATTTGAAGTAAGGAGATACTGGCCTTAAATTAAAACTCCTTTTCTTGATGATGCAAATTT